>BBSZ01000396.1:0-36140 GCA_000981365.1 Subanguina moxae | reverse complement strand
TTCAATAATCAGAATAAGAATCAGAATGGTTCATAAGCAGAATTCAAAGTCAGATCAGAATCAGAAATCAGAAGCAGAAATTTTTGAAATGAGAAACAGAAACAGAATGATGATAAAAAATTTTCAAAGTCAGAATCAGAATCATTCTGCTTTTGATTCTGACTTTGAAATTTTCTGCTTTTCAATTCTGCCTCTGACTTTGAAATTTTCTGCTTTTCAATTCTGCCTCTGACTTTGAAATTTTCTGCCTTTCGATTCTGCTTCTGACTTTGAAACATTTTTTAATTCTGACTGATTCTGATTAGTTTTCTGATTGTGAAATTTATTTCGGCTATCTTTCTGTTTTTTTTTATCACTTCTTCATAAACGAAAAAAAGTAAACATTCGAGGTTTGACTATATGTTGAGAGTGGACTATATATATTAAGGTTGAGGGTGGACTATATATTAAGGGTTGACTGTATATTGAGTATTGACAGTTTTGATTTCTGATTCTGATCTGACTTTGAATTCTGCTTATGAACCATTCTGATTTTGATTCTTATTCTGATTATTGAAAACACTGAATCGGAGTCAGAATTAGGAAATGTTTCAAAGCCAGAAGCAGAATCGAAAGGCAGAAAATTTCAAAGTCAGAGGCAGAATTGAAAGGCAGAAAATTTCAAAGTCAGAATCAAGAGCAGAATGATTCTGATTCTGACTTTGAAACATTCTGCCTTTCATTTTGAATTTCAATAGCAGAAATCAGAATCAGAATGATTTTGACTCTGACTTAGAAATTTTCTGCTTTTGATTCTGACTTTCAAAATTTTCTAATTCTGCTTCTGACTTTGCCATTCTGATTCTGATTATTGAAAACACTGATGGAGAGTCAAAAAACAGAAGATTATATTTTAAAAAAATGACTAAAATTTTCTTTGGCTTGATTTTACCAAACCCGCATTTGGCGACCCAAAATTTGCCGCGCACTAATACTGGTGATAATGTTGATAAAGTTGTCGATGAAAAAAGATGAGATCAAAACGCACAACAACAATTATTAAGCCAAAAAGAACAATTTATCGGCAAAGGCCATGACAGTTTTTCAGAGAATTTCCGTTCCGAACAAGAAGACAATAATTACTATTTTGGATCAACTTAACAAATACACAGACAGTGAATGAGATTCAACTAGTTATAGCATCATCTTGGATAAAATTGAAGGCATCTTCTTTCGTCACTGGGTCAATATACGATACCTTGTTTCGGAAGCGAACACCATAATAATTTTGAGCATGCTCCAAAAGTTCTGGTCGGAAAGCTGCAAGAATGGGAATATAAAAAGAAGCTAAGCACGTGCACGGTTGACAAAACCCGAAACAAAATTAATCAGAAAAATGAGACATTTAGGATAAATTTAAATAAAGGACGTCTCGATTCCAAGTAAACTTGTAGGTCTTGCCGGCCGCATTTACAAATGCTTCAAAAAAGATCGTCAACATACTCGTAGTAATAAATTGTGCAGAATCTGACAGCTCATCATGAATCATAGCTAAAATATAATTCTAACATTTTCTTAAAAAGACCCGAAAATCGTTACCGGCAACGGTCTTCCTGTGTTCTTGATCAAGGGCAGCATCTATTTCATCAAATAAATAAAAGGGAGCAGGATCACACTTCTGTATGGCGAATATAAGTGCCTAAAAGATGCTTTTTATATAAAATACCCTTTGAAGAGCTAAGTTTACATACCAGTGCAACCAACGTCTTTTGTCCACCCGAAAGATGACTCATTTCCCTAGTGTCTCCCGTTCCCGTAAATGAGACCTGAACTCTAAGAAAATAGACGAAAAACCTAAAATGCAAACATGCCTGAACTCCGATTCCAACAAATTTTTCCAAAATGTTTACGTTCTGGTGCGGATCATCGACACTAGTGTCCTAAGATTAATAAAAGAATATACCTGACACAATACAGCAATAAAATTTATGTGCTCAAATTTCGGTATACCTGTCCGATATCGGCAGTCTTCTAAAACTTTACATGTTTTCGTACACAGTAGAGTGGAGCAACCAACCATAATGAGGTTAGCACGCCCACTTGGAATCAACTTTTCAAAAACATCGTGGAAGTTCTTTGCCACCTGCTTGAATGTCAATTGCAGAGTTTCAAAACGTCTATTTTCAAGGACCGATAAGAGGTCTTTAATCGACTAAAATTTTTTAGCAGTACAATAATGGAATATATAACATAATCTAAAGCCTAGGTTACGATGGCGGCGTTTGGCCGTAGCGTTTAGCCCCATGGGCAAAATGAGGCCTCAGACGTCGAGTTTTTCGACTGAAATCGGCTCTGAAAAACTTTACGCATACCTTAATTTTTGATTTTATAATGTAAGTTTAGACGATTTTATTAAACGCTACAGCTAAAGCAATCATTGTAAGCGAGACTTAAAGGTCTGCACTTACGGCTTCATTCTTTTTCAACTCGTTAACACGCTTCGTCAAATCGTCTTTTTGGCTAGAAGCTTTTACGAACTGATCAAGGGCTTTCTTGTTTACATTCTCGTATCTATATTTCAGACTTCTTTTCACGATAAAGTATAATGGAAACCCACTTCTTCAGTTCATTCATACACTCGGTAAGCTTCTTGCCTAGTTGCTTTGGACTTAAATGTTGGTACTTTCCTAAAGCATCCGTCGGAATCGCACCTATTTCACGCATCTAAATGTAAATTATTTCTGGAAAATTTACAGGGACGACAATTACCTTGCGGAAGCTTTCTAAATACAAACGCAATAATAATAACATCAGAATAATTATCGTTATTTTAATACGACTAACCTTCCCTCTTGCTTTGAATGGATGAAATTTTGGTAACTGAAAATATAGCATGGAACTACCACTTAATGGTAAAATTGGATTAATTCACAAAAATGATCTGCATTCTTGGCAAACTCATCTATCTGAGCATTCAATGTGCGTTTCTTCTCCTGGAAACAATTTTCTTGTACCATAATTTACAATTTTCTAACAGAAAAGATACCTGTAAAATTTCCAATTGTTGAGTCAACTCGTCATTGTCCTTTTCATATTCAAAGAGGTGGCCGTCCAACTCTTAAATAAAAAAAATAAAAGAAAGGGTTGAAAAAAGACTGCATCACCTTGCAACGAAACAGATATTTTTGATAATCGATCATTGATTAGTTTCACCTAAATGACACAATTTAAAGGTCTCATGTATTTCCATGTGAAATCATACGTCGGCCTGTTTTGTGGCAAGTTTAGCCCTCTTTTCCTCCACTGAGATGTCTTGGATCTTCTGAAATTAAAAAGACGAAATCATACTCAATTATTCTGACAACATACGGCAGTGAGATTTTCTCGCTAAAAATATAAGGACCGACACATAATAAATTTTAAACATATTGCAGAAAAAATATGCCTTTCTCAATAAATTCGATTGGAGCTGGTTCTCAAGGCTAACTTTCTCGTTTTCCACTACTCTCCTTTCCGCAGTTTTTTCTTCGAGTTCCCTTTTCTTCTGTACAATTTCTTCCTAAAACGAACAAGTAATCCTTTTGAAATTTTTTAATGATGCAACCTCTATCCTGTTAATAGATTGAAGTTCAAAAGGTGTTAGTTGAGACCTGAGTTCTTGCCCGATTTGAGCTTGAATCATGCTTTTATGAGCTTCTAGCTCACGCATTCTGTGATTTAACTGTGAGATCTGCGCATCCTAAAACAGATCGACAGTAAACAAAAAAGATCTGCAATGAAAAAAAAGACTTTAGGGTCTTTCAATAGCTTCTGCCGATTCAACTGTTCAGAAACTAAACATTAGATGATTAATTAAAGTTAACAATAAAAAATAAGTGAGCCATACTGCTTCTTTGTTTTTCAGTCGTTACACGATGCTCGTTTCTCAGAGTCGCTATGTTCAATTCGATTTGACCCAGCGCAACTCGTATTTCTTCAACTTTTTGAGTACACTTGTTAGTTTCTTCAGAAGTTCGTTCTATTTCTTCCTAAGGAGTAAATCAAATTACTATTTACCGCCTTAGATAATCGCTCCTCGTACGATTGCGTATAAATGGAAATTAGAACGTAAAGTATTGTACTAAGAAGAGGCTCACCAAAAGCTTGCTACGCTGAGCACTCAAGATTCGGATCTTCCTCGCTAGCTCGAGTTTTGATTTCTTCACATCTATGTATCCTCCTGTAATGGGCCCACGACGACTCACTTGATCACCTAAATTAAGGATTAGAACATTAAAAGACGCCGTACCAATCACCCTCCAAAGTGACGCAGTCAAAACTTTCATTTTTAGCAACTCTCGACCCTGCTTCGAGATTACGCACAAAGACAGTGTTGGCAAAAATCTGAAGAAATACAACCTGAAGTGGTGAATAAATGTTACAACCATCATTTAAAAGCTTGCAAAAACCCTGAACTTCCTATTCAACTAAAGCCGTACAGGGTAACGCAATCTTTGATGATAACTTTCTTGATTTACGGTTTTCAACGAGACCCCTTTTAAGCGACAAAAAACGGTTTTTGATTGCAGGTATCCGAAAACGGGTACTCAGACCAACATACCCATTACTGTACCTGATTGAAATAAAAGGGTTGTTTTTGCAGCAAATGGAATTTTTGGGCAAAGATAAATCTCAATTCGTCGGTTAATTTATGTTAATTTAAGAAGGAAATACAAAAAATTTTGCCCTGCCTTTGCAGCGCTTTTGGAGTAGATTAACAAGAGGTCAACTGATTCGAACAAGCATTGGTTGCACCTTGCTTCGAATTGGACATAAAAGAAATTGATCAAGAATACAGAGATTCAGAAACCAAAATTAAAGAATTGCAAAATAAAAATATTAAATTGTTAAAGGCGCCCTGCGCGGCGTTCTATTTAACTTCAAAAGCAACATTAACGTTATTACTCAAAAGAAACCACATCAAAAAACCACAAATTGAAAGAATTTTGTCCAAAACAAGCCAACGGGATAGGAGGTGGGTTACACCACGTATTTGGCCACAGTTTTTGCCCTTCGTGCACAAATTAAAGACGTTCTTTGAAGGTATTTGCAGTCTCGGAAAAACTAACAGATGAAAATATCCTGTCAAACTTTTCATTGAATTTCATGACCTCAAGCATCGGACGAGCTTCCTAAAGATTAGTTTTAAGGTGCTAACTTGTTTACCGGCACAATTAGACCTACAGAATCATTGACTGGTCTTCTAGATTTTGGGACCACACGATTTAAAGGATAGAAATTCACTTCGCCCCGTAACTCTTGATCATTAATTGCCTTCAGAATTTGCATAGCTATATTGTCATCTTCAACAACATGATAAAACAGCCTTCCCTCGGCAGTTACTTCGATTGCTTTGTTGTAGCTGCTTTCACAATCAAACAAGTCAATAACCATCCCTGAAAACAAGCCGCCATTTGTTTTTTTTCCATTCATTAATAATCAAAAAAGTAAGGAAGGGAATCTCTTAGCAGCTAAAAACTAACCATGATAGCCATCACACACCTTCTTGTTCTTTTCTCCGCCGTTCCTGAATTGATCCAATACGGTGTTAACACTAACGCTCCCATTCATGATAGCCTAAATTTAAAATAATGATAGGAACCACTTGGTAGCCGCGAGAGTGACACACCTTGCTGGTCAATCTTCGAATCTCTTGTTCTAGTTGAGCAATCTCAGCCTGCATGTTCCCAAACGCATCCCGTGCAACCTTTTCGGCACGCGAATTGTTCATCTTAAAAACGTATATTGAGTTAGGTTAAATTAGCTTAGGCTAAGTCAGATTAAAGTCAGTCAAAAAACGCGGAAACAAAAAACCTCAAGTCACTAACCTGTTCAGATACAGCTTCATCGAGTTCTGCCTTCTTAATTGAATATGCCTTGTTCAACCCATCAATTTGTGAGACATTATGCTGAATGTTTAACACAAGAACCTGAAAAACACAATGCGTGTGTTTTAGCAAATAGTTATTGGCAAAATTTATACTGACTGTAAGTTGTCGCTCGAGTTCGGTAGTCTCGCTACGCTCCTCCTCCATTGATTGTTGAATATCCACTATTTGCTGTTTGCTCTGCTCAATTTGCTTCTCGATGAAATGAATTTCACGGTTCAAATACTTATCACGGTCCTCTAAAAGTTATGTTTAAGTTGACGCCAATCCAAGCTGCTAGAAAACCGACTTACCTCCGGTACGAAAATGTTCAAGATGACCTTGCTTAGCATAAAGTTCCTTCAGCTTCTGCTCAGCGATCCTAATGTCTGATGCAAGTTGGCTTTCTTCCTCTACCAGCCTCGAAAATCTCGGGCGAAGCAACTGAAGCCGATCTTCCTTGTTTACTATGTCTCTTTTGATACTCTCCAAATTTTTCTCGGCAGAATGCTGAAAATTTTGTAATTGAAGGGCCTCGGAAGTCAATTTCGACAAGCATTATTTTTTCAAAAACCAATTGTTACCCGTCCGGATCGTTCACGAAGAAGGTCCTCATCCAAGTCCTTAATGTAAAGCTCGAGATGCGTTTTATTTTCAAGACACTCCGTCTTCTCATCCAATAACGCTTTTCTTTCGTCGTTCGACTCTTTGTAATTGTTATGCAATTTGCGGATGTCACCCTCAACATTTTGAAGCTCCTGCTTCGTCTTTATTAGTTCGCTTTCCACCTAAATCAATTTTTTTCAGTTTGAAAAGGATTAGATACAAAGAAGTAACGCTAATGAGTTATTCCTACAGAGTGGTACCTTACTTGTTCCTTCCCCTCACTTACACAGCCCTTCTTGCAAATAAAATATGGTTGGGTAGCCCTTTCACAAAATAGTCTTATTCTTTTCCTTCTCCTCCCAATACAGCAGCCCTCAACCCCTTTAAAATAGTATTTTTATTCATTTATTGACACAAAACAATGCATAAAAATGGTTGTTAGACGCTTTTAGAAAAACCGATTTGGGGGGGGGGAGTGGGGACAACCGAGTAGCGTCAAAAATATTTACCGCATTCTGCTGGCTGTTTATTTTTTCCCTTTGAGCAGATAACTTATCACACTTATTTCGGGCTTCCTTCACCTCCAGTTCATAAATTGTATATTCGATAGCCCTTAAAACCCAAGTTAAACAAATAATCGATAGACAGAAACACCTCTTCATCTTGTCCCACTTCTGATACTCCTTCAGGTCTTCCTTTTCTTCCTCTAACTTTTTCAAGCGACCGTCAATGAAGCTTAACAATGTAACACTTTTCTCAATCTTTCCCTGAGTGTCCTGCAAAATCTTCAAACTTTCATCTTTTTTCTCATCAAAGACTCGTGTGCCGGCCACCTTAAAAATAGTTAGTCAACAGGTTAAATTCTGGCGCAATAATTAAATACTTCTCGAATCAACTTTAGACGCTGCGGATCAGCGCTGGTAGCAAGTTCTGTGATTTTTCCCTGCTTCACAATATAATAAGGATTTGATCTACAAACAAAAAATATGTCAAAGAAGAATTCAAAGCTAGGCGTTAAAGTAGAAGGTAACCTCGAAAATCCTGCTGACTCCATCAAATTTACGATCTTAAATTAACTCAAAAAATTGAAAAAATCTAGAAATAAATTGAGATATACATCCGTTCTGGTAACGACTTTGTTGTCAATAAAATATTGATCTTTTTTCTGTCCCACTTGACGCATAATTCTTACTTCAGGAGAGTCTGACCTAAGTTTTGCAATCGAATAGGTGGGAGAAGCAGTTGACAAAAAGATACGGTATGCGACGATCTGCATTGTCAAAGACAATTTCAACCTTAGCCAAAGTAGAGCGATTTCCCGTGCCCTCATGCAAAATATTGTGCCGTTGCTCTTGGTTCAAGTGACTATACTCATTGCTCAACACGAATTGAATTGCGTAAAAGAAATTAGATTTGCCTGAGCCATTTCTGCCAACAACCACCTAAAGAGAAATAAAAGCTATGCGATAAAAGTATATGTGTTTTTGCTGACATTGTGCTTTGGAGAAAAATTGTTTACGCTTGTAGTGTCCCGATAGCTTCGGAATCCCGTTATGTTGATCTGAAAAAGATAACGTTAAGCTCAAACAATATATTTATAAACCAAACCTCTTTGATAAACATTGTGAAAAGGTACTTTTATGTGCTGCAATTTGTATTCTCTACCGTGAAACAAAATAGCAAATCTTACTGAAAAGCATAGTCTATAAATTCGAAAACGAGCCGTGTTACCGTATTCTCCCTAATTCATCTTTTCAACCTCTAAATTTTCTGTCTTCATGTTAGAAATGCAATAAAACATAGCTTACTTTTCTAATCTTAGCCCTTGAGGAAGTATTTCAATTAGAGAGAACACGGTATTCCTAATTGCATGCAATTCATAGCGTACCGGAAATTTGATATACGACATTTGAACACCAAAACATTTTCATAAATTAAACAGAGGCAAACCAAGCATATAAACCACCCGGAGAGTAGGCAAGCCATGGCTTTTTTAATGATAAAAAAAAATTTTATCATCAAAATCCTTTTCTATGTCTGCACTCAGGAGGATGCACAGTGTCTTTGTTCGTTTCATGCCAAATATGCTCACAATCACGTAAAAGTGTCTTAATTCAGCCTTGGGTTAAGTGCAAAAAAAGTTGCCCACGAGAAGTCCAGCTAGTGTGCTTTACCGTTCTCTGGACTTAAACCTAAAAATCTTTACAAGATCTTACCTCAACTCCAACTTATAAAGTTTTCTTTTGATCACATGTATAAAAGACAATACTGAACAAGATGTTAGGAAAACGCACTGACTAACATTAAATTAGCATGGCAAAATTTTGTGCTTGCTTTAGAAGTGGTTTGGTTACGCTATCTATTAGCTGCCCTTTAAGCCAGTTTACTTACGAAAATATGTTTTGGCGGTCAAATTTTAACCACCGGAGGGAGTGGTCAAACAGGACATGCATTACATGCAGTAAAAATGACAAACTGCTTCGATTGCGATTCACTTTAATTTGAATAATAACTATTTTTGGCGCCAGTACGAACTGACAATTCAAAAACACTTTATCTTCGCGCATTTATTCTGCGCGTTTAGATTTCGTGGCTCCGTGACTTTCATTTTCGCTTTTTTTCAGCCTTATTGTGATAAGTGGAGCGCTATGACTATTGATTTAGTAAGTTTTTTTGATTGGAAATTTTCAAACCATTTGTCCACAAGTTGATCCATTTATTTTTTTAAGGATTCCCTGTCTCTATACACTATCAAGGCTTTCGGTATATTAGATCAAGCTGACGGAAGTCGCTTAACGGCAAAGGTACGTGGAAATCATTTACTAAAGCACTATGTTTTACACAACCAATCGAACTGTTAAGAGCTTCGACAAGGATGTATTTCCAACCGAAAAAGATTTGACGAGCTTTGAAAAGAACTTGTTCAAAAAAACGCATGGAACCAATGGTCTTTTTGTCTTTGTGCAAAATCATTTCGATTAATCTTATTTATTTAGCCGAAATAATTCTTGTGAGTAACATGAACGACAATTTTGTTTGAAATAATGAGATCCCGTTTAGCTTGATGGTCTCATTTGTGTCTACCGCACCAATGTCGATTTGGTCAGTTTTCTTTTTCCTTATAAACTGTTATGTAATACAGTCGGGTATCGATTTAGTGTAGATGCTGGGGATTGGAAAAAAATATACATTAAATCGAGACTACACTAAATCAAGTGTATGGTTCAAGCTATTTTAGTGCATACCAACCAAACCTGAATAAAATATACTCTAAATCAAGATGTACGGTAAATCGAGGCTTGACTGTACAATTAAATCTTGATTTAGCATAACCCCAAAAGTTGGACCCACAGCTGAGGTCCGACTATTCTTTACCTCAACTTTTGACATCTTTTGACATCTTT
Organism: Subanguina moxae; assembly: GCA_000981365.1. Taxonomy (NCBI): domain Eukaryota; kingdom Metazoa; phylum Nematoda; class Chromadorea; order Rhabditida; family Anguinidae; genus Subanguina; species Subanguina moxae. The sequence continues at coordinate 26,245 of BBSZ01000396.1, read as the reverse complement.
TGCCGATTTTGATATTGAACCCTCTAAGCCACTTAATTGTAAAAATTCTGATTTTACTAATCCGTCTTAAATAACCAACATTGTTACCGACAAAAAAGCTAAGTCTCCGTTTGACGACGTTCATTTTTGAAAAATGGGCGCTTCTTTAATCGAGGTTTGTCTTCTTTTTTTACGAAATTATTGAGTTGTCTAAAAACGACCGGACAATTCAGAGTCCTTGCAATTTTTGCCTTAGAGACATCAGTGTCAAGTTGGGCAAAAGATGTCAAAAATTGGGGTAAAAATGGTAGGATCCAGCAATGGGTCCAACTTTTTGAAATGACGCTAAATCGAGCTTTTACTGTAACTGGGGCTGCATAATGCTTGTACAATTACTTTCTTCGGGCAGTTGCCTACATTAAGCCTACAGGAATCTGACAACTGTTCGTTTTACAGTTCTTGTAACAATTTTTTATAGTTCTTTTATGTTATTGGAAGTGCTCAGGAAAATGAACTTGTTCTGGTTAGCGTGTTGAACGGTCTCTATGAGTCAATCTCCACCGTGTTGCGTAAGAATGTGGAAAAAAAAGGTCTTCTGGATAACATGGATGTGGTTTGTCTCATTTTTTTGCGCCGAGAGGTGCAGTCAACTTCTGGAATTTCAGGTCTTTTTGATTATGGACGAGCTCTGTGACGATGGGTAATTAACAATGGGTACATTAATTAGGCAGCGAATAATTTACTTTTTTAGGGTGATACTGGAGACTGATGCTCAGGCAATAGTAAGTCGATGTGTTGTTAGACCTGATGATTTGGCTTTCGGCGATCAGTCTGTTTCTCAAATTGGAATGTCTGTAAGTCGTTTTCCCCATGTCGTTGCGTCTCATTAATACGCTTCGTTTTTAGCTTCTTGGGTCGGCAAAGGATCAGTTTAAATGGTCTCTCCTGAAGTAATTGATTGATCCAAACCATGTTGTCTGTTCTGAGAGATGCTATCGTTATTCCTACAATCTCTTTGTGTCTTTTTGTTTAAGAAGATAGTTAAATAAATATTTTTTGGAATTTGGTTGTAAGAAGTTGTTTGCAAATGGCGTTTGACAGTGAAAACTACCGTTTTTTCACAAATTAATTGTGCATGTCGCACTCGATCGTGTAACTAGGCCCTTCTCAGTTGTTGAAACTCATTATGGACAGCACAGCGCAGAAATCTTACGACATGCTGAATCTAGACTTCTCTTCTGCCTTAGATCACTACTTTAGGTTAGTCATTACTAGTAAGGTTCATTACTTGTAAGTCCCCAATCTCTTCTGTATTGGCAATTTTACCATTTTAGTCCGAAGAAAAAGTCGCCAAAGCATGGATCTAGTCCAAACAAGAAGATAGGTGTTTCTCCTAAAAGAATTCAAAGGTTTTGTCTCGTGCTTATTAAAATAGAATTAATAGAAAAAATTCTCATGTTTAATTGTCAACTCCTGAGACTGGTGAAAAACTTCTACGGAATGAATTCAGGGCTCTTGATTTCGAGGAAGAATACGAGTCTTCTGAAGAGTCTATCAAAGCTTGTGTGCCTACAAAGAACCTGAAATGTAACCTTGAACTTTTCGGTTTTTGTCTTCAGGTAACCTTTCTCTTGCTTGTTTTTTTTGGTTAGGGTGCAAATTGTTATCCAATTTTTTGGAGAGGAGATAATAGACCGAACGGCCCTTAGGTTTATGATATTCTTTTACTTTTAGAACATAGATGAATGCGCTCCCCTAGATGAATGGCTTAAGCAATACAAGAGCTGGACATCTTTAACGGAGGGATTTAATTTATTGGTGTCTTTTTAGACTTTATATCATGTTTTTAACCTTCATTATCTTATTCAGATATACGGGACTGGTTCGAAGCGTGAATTGCTTGATCAATTTGGTGAAAACGAGCTAGCAGAGTTTAACTATGTAATTTGTGATGGGTTTGATTCACGAGGTAATTGAACTCTTGTAAAAGTTTTGATGAATTGGGAGCAGTTAGAATATTTTAGCGAGTATCCGCTCTATGTTCGATTACATCACTTCTGAATTTGAATTGGAGGCCACAATTAATAGAAAAGAGTGTCTCCAGGATTGGGCAATAAGAATCGAAAAGGAAATTGCGGAAAAATCTTTAACGCTTTACATTCTTCTGAACAATATAGATGGTCGCACCTTGAGGCATGTTGCTACTTTTGACAAACGAATGCAGTTATTAAGGTTTCTTGTCAGGAGTCCTGTTCAGCAAGAAGCTCTTTCGATTATTTCTCGATCAAAGTTTGTTCACTTAATTGCCACCGTGGACCATGTCAATGGTACATTGATGTGGGATCAGGTTGGTGTCCTATTTAATGTTTTTTGCCAGCATGAATGATCATTACGTTTTCCTCGTAGAAAACTCGCGACTCTTTCAATTGGCTCCTTGTTCCTTTCTCCACAATGAGAGCTTGCGGAAAAGAAATGTTGGCAGGTGAATCAAAAATTCTCGGCCTGAATGTGAAACAAACTGGTTGGTCTCATACGACAGCGTCTCTGGAGGTCTTCTGGCAAGCCACGACTCAAAATTCACGGAAGATACTTCAACAATTGGCTATCCACGCGGGCAGTTTTAAGGACAAGAAAAAAGAGGATGGCTCTGCCTTGATGCTTCCCGATTTCTGCAAAATTTTAAGGTAGGTAGTTATCTTTCGTCAACTTGAGGTTCTTTTTTCTTCATCTATTCAATTCTTATTTTGTGTGTTATTTAGGACCGAATTTGCTACAACAAGTGAATCAGTGCTGCGGCAACAACTTACTGAATTTATTGGTCAGATCCGTTACTTCAGTGGTATTTAAAGTCCGCTTTTGTTTTTTTTCAGACCACCAACTTGTCCACATTGATAGAGAAGGATGCATTCAATTGACAGTTGACCGAAATTTATTGGTATCGTTCTTGGATTCGAAATTAAATGATTGAGTAAGCCTTAATGATAAAAACCCAGCTCGTCGCCATGTAACTCACACTGGCCAACTCGCAACTACGCCCAAATTAAATTCTGAATATTTTATTTTTGAGTTTTATTTATTGGCTTGAAAAGTGGATATTCAGGCTTTGAGGCCAAATAAACCAAGCAATCTCCTTAGTGCGAGGAAAAAGGATTCTTTCTTAACACCAAAAACTCTTTTTACCACCAAAACCCCCTTTTGTGCCTTGCGTTGAGGATTCTGCCTAATGTTTTTGTCTGCAAAACGGTAAAAGCCTATTGAAAACTATAAACAGTATGGAAAAGCATGTACTTTTATTTAGATGTGTGGTCAGTTCGCGACTTTTTTTATTTAGTTGAAACAATTCTTTTGCACACAACTAATTTTTAGGCTTAGGGTACCTAGCACACGCTAGCAGTCACATGCTCTGTTTCACATATTACAGTGTAAAGTCTAAAAATTAGTCTAAAAATACACAAAAAGATGCAGCAATAAATAAATGAGTTTGGGACTAGGGCGAGTCGGGAAAGGAGAGTCAGTCCGTGACGAGTTGGGTGTCGTTCGCCTTGAGTGCTGTTTGCAGTTGTCTTTCGTATGGATTTTGCCATTAGTTTCCTTTGTTTTAACTTCAGTTCCCAAAATTTTTCCTCGTGATTGATTTTTTGTCTTTCATTCTGTACTAATTGTTTACATGGCGATTGCGATTAATTGCATTGCTGCTGCTATCAATAAAAATGTTTTTTTATCAAGTGAAATAAGACTAGTAATTTTCGTAAGTGAACATGCCTGAAGAATTTGGAGAGAGGTTGTTTTTAATATGTGTGGTAGCTCAGAATTTGTGAGTTTTAATTTTTTAGTGGCGCGAAACACAAACCACAAGAGTTTCTGGAGCCTGGTGTACTAAGAATTAAACCGACCAGCAGATTTAAGACGGTACAAGCCACAGATTGGCATAATATTTCCCAGACATTACTTGCTATTTAGTTGATTGCAATTCTAATTCGTATAACTCTCGCATCAATTTTCCTTGCTGCTGGAGTTGGCGCTGTCGTGTAAGAAATAAAATTAAATTCCTATTGTTATATGCTTAATTCCAGGTATTCAGTCATTCACTGTTAGCTTTTCCCATTGCTATTTTCGTTAGATTATTTTTTCAGCTGCTGAGCTATTGGCAGCAGAAGATCGGGATGAGGCGCACCACACACATAAAGACTACTTTAAATTTTACCATGACCAGAGTTGTACCAGTGGAATTTTGACCATAGAGTTTCAAAGCCGTGAAGAATTTGGAAATAAAAGAAATGTATGACTCAAATAGAAGTATTCGAATGAAACTTGAATCTAGGTATCAAAAATTGGCACTTCTTGGATCCAAGCAAGCGTTTATTTTCATACAAATTCAACGATTTGTAATTGTATTTTCAGGATCACAAACACAAAAGGTAATTCTCGTAGTGTTTAATCTTGAATGCAGGGTTACATCTACGCAATCCAGGATTGTACACAGAGTTGGGCTAAAAGAAAATAATTGGTAAAAGTTGTATGCATAAAATCTCGCAGAAAATTTGAACATATTCAGGATGCACACAATTTTTGTTAGTTGTTCTTTTATCTTTTAAGCCATTCTCAGAGGGAGAAGTTACATTTTATGCCAAATTTTTGACCATAGTTTATTTGCTTTATTTTACTTTTATTTCCGACTGTCTTCTGTGATTTATGTCATTAATTTGTGACCAATCACTTTCTTACATAGTCAAAAACCCAGGATAAAACGCATTAACCACACCCTCCTTTTACACTGTTGCATTAGAGCTACACAACATTAAATGTTAGGTCTATGATCGTTACACTGTCCTAGCGACTAAAGAGGTGGGTTCACAATTAGTGGGCAAAATAAAAATTTTAATTTAAATCAGCCTATTGAGTTATGCATTCGACAAAATCAAACCTACTATTCATTTCTAAGAGGTTTTGGATTATTTGCACTGCCAAAAGTAACATTACTGCAGCAATGATTAACGTGATCGAGAGTTATAGGTTAGAAAAGAACGTATTTTATTAGGTAGCAAAGTCAATGAAGTGAGTTTTAAATTTTCTTATAATCTTTTGTCTTAATTTGGTTAATATAGAAGCCTGTATCCGTGGAGGTATGCTATCGCAGATTTGTTAGCTGACCTTTTGTTCTTTTGATAGTTATACCAAGGAGAGCCAAAGTATGAGTTTAATTCAACTAGAAACGCATACCAATGGGTTAATGGTTCGACCGTCCACATCCCTCCACTTCCTTACCTAGCCACTTCTTTCACACAGCTTGAGCAAGGCTTGGTTTATGGCTGGCAGGTGAGAAGCGTTCGAAAAAATGTCAAATCGTTTGTTAATTATAGGCTTACTTTCAAACATCCAAGGAATCGAGTATACATTGGATGGAGTTCTGGTAGCATTTACTTATGAATTCGATTAACCCACTTGTTTATGTAGGTTTCCCAATATGACATCAACGATCCCTGATGCATCAGTTTTTTTCGATTACCCTGCCCATTGCCTGCCATCTTGAATCCACTTTTCAAAATATTGTTGAATGTGTTTTAGCCTTTTAGAAGTGATGTGTGCATTGTAATCTTGAGAACAAAAGCTCGAAAGTAGGGACGGTCGTGGTTGCGGCTAGCCGCACCGATTTTTGAGAAATAGCCGCAGTCGCACAACCGCAGCGACAATATTGAAATAGCCGCAAGCCGCAGCCGCAATTTCTCGTTGTCCCTACCTTTAATAGTCCCTGCCTTGTAAACAAAAAATGTCTTTACAGTCGAACCTCGTTAAACTGGCACCCCTAATTCAAAAAAATGTGTTTGTGGCATTGTGTTTTTGACCTATGTTTTGCTGGTGTCTTCTGGGCATGTTATATACCAAAACGTAGCCTAGAATCTAAGCTAAATTTTGGTATATAACATGCCCAGTAGACACCAGCAAAACATAGGTCAAAAACACAATGCCACAAACACATTTTTTTGAATTAGGGGTGCCAGTTTAACGAGGTTCAACTGCAGTCAACTTTCTTCTCCGATTGCAAATATTGCTTCAAACAAAAGTCACATTTAAGTTTAATTCGAATTTCAAATTCTTGGCGTTGTGTATGTTAATCAATCACTGAAATGCATTAATCTAATTATTGGATTCCAATATAATAAAAATAATTTCTTTCTTTAATATTTGTGTAAAGAAAATTATAAAAAGTGTGTTTTCTCTCTGTGTGTCCAGTAGTAGTGACGCAAGGGTGTTGCAGTAGAATTTTCTCTATATACTTCCAATTTGTGATTAACGTTGTTTTTCATTCCCTCTTTTGATCGAAGGTCATCCAGTTGTTACTTTTTTTCTCTTGTGTTCGCCTAATTTTCAAGCATGCCATCTCTTTGGTCAGTTTCTATAAGCTATTTTTTTAAAGTTATCCAAAATACGCTTTTAGCAGTTTAACTGGTGTAATACTCTCTTCTCTTGTGGTCACCTTAAGCATCTTCTTTGTTTATTATAGCGGCAGTTTTGAGCCTCAAGTTTATTCGTAATTTTTGCTTTTTTTATATTTTTTAATGGTTGAGTCGTTGAATTTAAGGCTAAAAGATCCTCCTAAACTGATCGGAGTTCTTGCTCCAAACAAGCATCTAAGGAATGCAAACATGCTGCTTAAGGGCAAAATAATTGGTCCAGAGTCTTTGCTAGTGGAGGGAAGTTAGTTGGTTGTTATTAATGCACATAAGTGGTTTTTGAAGTTTTTCTCATAAAATATCACGTTTTGGCCTCGGGTCTCATAGTTCTGATCATATTTCAGAGACCAAGCTAATTGTTGATATTTGGCTTGCAAATCCGGATTCATGAGGTCTTTTTACATCCTAAAGTTTATCATAAAGAAGAAAGCTTCAAAAATATTGGGTTGCTAGCGAAAAGTTCAAAAACCATGTCTAAGTCGCCGTTTTTGGTGTGACCTCCTATATGTTGCTTTGCAGACACCATTTACACCGGCACTTGGGATGCAAAAATTTTGAAGATTGTCGATGGAGTTGTTCAGCAGAAAATCAAGCTTACAAATGATACAGTTTGTGGTAAATACTTTTGTAGTCTAATTTCTGATCTAAACCTTGGGTTTAGGAACTTTTGACACAGAGGTGATTTGATTAGAGCGTTCAAAAATACATTTAGTTTTCATTTTATTTATCGCATGTACTTACAGCCAATATGTGGACGGCCTCTAGGTAAGAATTGCCTAATGTTGGGCAAAACTCTTAGGACTTTGTATCTAAAACAAAGGGAAATTTAAAATTTCGCCTGCGGCTCGCAGCTTCGAAACCCACCCTGAGCGCATATTTTTTCGTATTCATATGCTTTTTGCGGCATAGGCGTTTAGGCAATTTTTTTGACAAATGTCCCACAGAAGCTCAAAATTCAAAATCGTGATCACTAAAAGCAACAAAACGCCAAGGAATTTCAGAAAAGAGCTTTTGCACACACCTCTCATTAAAGTTTCTCATTATCAAATTTTTGTTCCTTGCTGACTGTAATTACTGACTGTAAGTTACGAAGATGACAGCCGAGCCATAAATTCACCAGCAGCAAGCACTTTATTAAAAACCATAAACAGTGCAACACAGAAAATAATAAACAAATTGACAAATTGATGTTTTCCTCCTATTTCTTAAATGCCTTCATTCGAAAATTCTGTCCTCGAATATCGAGTAGACCTTCTTGCTAAATACACAACGAAACAACAACTGTTTAGATTTGCAGAAGCCGGGGAAAGAAGAAACCCACAGGACGGAAAGAGAGTCGAGAAGAGCAGACGAATCCAAAATGCGATGCAACAGTTTAGACTTTGGCAAGTCGACAAAAAAAAGCAAGAGAAGTTTGCATGCTAGTTCAGAAAACAAGCTGAAAGAAATTTTTTAAAAGAAAGTCTTCAATTCTATCTAAGATTGATTGATGCAAATAATCTTACATTATTTTCAAGTCTTCGGACTCGAGGTAAGTCTACTTCACATGATGGTCATTCGTCAGAGAGTCAACATCACGATCACATAGCTCAAGAAAACCTATAATTAATTCATACTAATATATTCTCAATTTTTTGCTGCTACTTTGCTTTTGTCTAAAAGTTGCAGAAACAGCTAAGTCTCCTATAACAAAAAACAGATTAATAAATCTTACACAATCGAGATTTCCTGGCGGCTATTAGCTGAAGTGTCTGCAGATGCTTTTGTTTATTTTTCATCTTCTCTGCATCCCCTGCAACTTCTGTTCTGTTTTTTGCCAGCTTCTTTAAAACAATTTTTTCCTTCTTTTCACGTTTTGTAGAGACCATTTTGGAATACCTGAATACAAGAAAATTTGTCGAAATTAAGACACGGACAAAAATTGTGAAACGACAGTTTTTAGAAAAACCCGATACAGTCGAACCTCTATATAACATAATTCAAGGGACCACCGAACAGATTATGTTATATAGAGGTTATGTTATAATGAGTTTTATGTTAAACGGAGTTTTTCCCTTAAACTACTCCAAAATTATACTATATACAGTGTTCATCAAATATAACATTTTATTCAAATAAACACCCAATAACAACATCAAACGATCAATGGCTAATAACAGAACTTCCTGCTGCCAGTTCCCGAGAGCCTCCAGATTGATTTCCGCTGCTTCTCCCTGATTCCCTTTGAAGACGATTGAATGCCGCTGCTTGAAACCATCGAGCCATCTGTTGCTTGCTTTGAATGCTTTTACGCCGAAAACAATGGTCAAATCCATCGTTTTCGTCTGAAAAAAAGGAAAAAAAACCAAATCATTCACAAGATTATGTTTAAATAAGATTATTTTTGGACACTTGTCCAAAAATTGCAGTGTTTCCAAAACTCAAAGTCACACTTACATCAGGTGTAAGTGAGCCTACCTGAGCCTACGAACTTAGGTTAAAACTTAGTTTGGGTGATTACATGCCATTGCTTATTTAAGAAAACGACAGCGACACAAAGGCAAAAAATTCCTCTTCTAGTTTGTCCAATATTCGTTTTATTTATACTTTACCAGATCTATAATGTGTACACTATATGTGCTAGAAGTGATAATAGTGTGTATTCTCTCTACAATTTACACACAAAGGATTATTACACACTAATTACTGTAGAGCTAATACTAGAACCTACCGTTCACTTCTTCCACTTTTTCCTACTGACCTTTTATTATCACCTCACACTTTACACCACAGCGTGACGCGCGTGTGCTTCTTAGCACCCTTAACTAAACTGAAACCTCAAAAGCGCATGCTCTCATTAATTCATACTCCCATCGGTCGGTCTCAAAAGGGCATGTACAAAAAGGGTATGTGGATGACACCGACTTAAAAAAAGTCAGGAAACCAGAAATTAGAAATCACCAACATCCCTTGTATGTAGGGTTGTCGACGTGTGATTTATCAATTTTGGACACTTTTTGCATTTTAGATCTCATGATGTGGTGTTTCTTTCCCCAATGATATATTTTCTAAGATTAGATAATACTTGCTACGCAATGATGGGTCAAGCGTTAAATTGAGCTTAAAAAAGTTTCAACCTAGAGATGTTTGATTTCGTCGTGTGGTCGACGTGAAAAATCGAAACTCGTCAACCACACGTCGAAACCAAATATCTATATTCTAAAAATTTTGTGAGCTCAATTTAATGCTTGACCCGTCATTGGGTGGCACGTATCATCTAATTTTAGAAAAGATATTACTGGGAAAAGAAACACCACATCATGAAACCTAAAATGCAAAAAGTGTCCAAAATTGATAAATCACACGTCGACAACCCTACTTGTATGTGCTATTGAGGTTTGACTCTACTGGACTTTAGCTCAACACTACAGAACTTACGCTACTCCTTCTAACCCATTTCTTTAGGCATTAGACGTTTGAACGACGATTTACTAGTTGTGGCCGACGCGTATTTGGGTATTTACACTCTGGACTTTGCTCAAGGTTTGGTTTGCTGTGCTTGTTAATATTTATTAATTTTATTTAGGTAATTGGAGACAAGTATATTCTACAAAGCGCAAGATTGATGGAGAATCGGTTAGTTTTGAGAGGGTCAAAATTTTTGATCTAGTTATGAATGTATTTCAAATTGAGCTCTCTTTTGTGAATGATCTGGATGTGTTGGACCAAAACACTGTGTTTTTCACAGACTCTTCCAGTAAATGGGACCGTCGTCGTTTTTTGCATGCATTTATGGAAGCTAAGCCTGATGGGAGGTGTGTATTTGATTTTTAGGCTGAAAATGGGCTCTACCCGATTTCTTGAACCGTTAGTTCTCGACCGGTGACTCTTCAACCACTTGTTCTTTAACTAGGTTAACTACTCACTTCTTGTAACTTATACACATAAACAACATTTTTATAATCTTTGGGTGCAATTAAGAAGAAAATGCCAATTTACATGGGAGCAAAGAAACCTTTGTTTATGTTTTTACTGTTGTTTAAGTGATATTAAAAGACATAGTATTCATTAATAGCTCGCGTCGGGCCCGCCTGAGGCGGGCCACCCGCTCGCCGCCACGTTGCTTTATGCAACGATCTAGTGAATGGTTTGGAATGTTAGCTCGTCTCTCACACTTTACACTGTTGAACATTTGATCATTCCTGTTCTTCCTGCCTTTCGTCTGGTGATCGAACCAGCCGGATGGGCGCTATAAATAGGTGGCGTCCATTCAGTTGAGATCAATCTTCAGTTGAGACGGGCCAGTCTCTGGTTGAACTTTACAACTTACTGGTTGAACTTTCCAGTCGAGAACAAGCGGTTGAAGAACTTGGGTAGAGCATAAAAAGGGCGACTCTATGTGAAGTATTTTGTCAAAATATTAAACCTTGGTTATCGCAGCTGTATTTCAAAAATTTTTTCTATTTAGCATGCTGCCCTGGATCTCCTATTTCCAATGAGGTATTAGTCGACTTGATGAGGTTGAGAAAACTTTTTTTTGTTTAATTTTGTCCTTTAACATTGCGTCAGTTGATACCTAATTGGAAATAAGGGATTAAGAGCTATACACTGAAAAAAAATCAGAGAAGTCTATTAGGTAACTGCGGGGATATTCAAGTTTTAAGACTTTGACGGCAGAAATACATAATTTGACGGGATATTTCAATTTGAACCCTTAAGAAGTCAGATAACTGCATTATTTCTTGGCCCTTTTAGAGTTTTTCAGCTGGACATTGCCTCTGGTGCTGTTAGAGTAGTGATGGACAAGTTGTATTTTGCGAACGGAATTCAAATTCATTCTGATAAGCAGTCTTTTCTTGTGTCTGAATGCTCAATGGCTCGAATTAAGAGGTGGGTCAACATTGTTCGATTTAATAAACAATTAGAAGCTTTTTTTGACAGTTTTGACCGCTTTTTCCCCCTAAAACTGCGCTTAGGCATGCAACTAAGTATTAGGTTTGTAGTAGGCCAGCATAGGCTATCCGATACCCAGTGTATACCCTGTTTCACCGAGGTATAGTGGTTCACGGCTTATATGCACTGCGCTAACCTAAGTTTAAGCCTTTTTGTAAGCCTGTGCAATTACTACAGTTTCATTCACAAGGTTGTACTTGATGTCCCAAGGTAAAATATTTAAATGTTAATAAATAATTTCAGATTTTACTTTGCTGGTGCGAAAAAGGGTACACAGGAACTATTTGCTGACAACCTCCCTGGTCTTCCAGACAATATTCGCCTCTCTCATACCGGTAGTTTTTATGTGGGACTAGCTGGTGTTCGACACTCTGCTGAATTCTCGCTTGTTGACAAACTTGGAAATTTACCTTGGTTACGAAAACTGCTAATTGAGGTTGATCAACTCCGGTTAGGCTGCATGTATACTCATGAGACAAATTTTGAATGGTTGAAAGTGAACAACTCTGATCATAATTTCTATAGCTTAGCAGAATCTGGCAAATATTTTAGTTATAAGGTCTTGCAAGAATCTTTCGAAAATTTTGTGGTGCAGAGGCTTTAGTGCAGAATGGGAGGCTTTTGTCTCGTTGGAGTACACATGCAGCCCTTAAAAACAATTTTATGGTTTTTTCAGATCATTCCTGAGAGGTATCTTGCTAAATTGTTTACATTGGTGAAGAGAAAATATGGAATCGTCCTAGAATTGGATCAAGAAGGAAAAATTATCTCAGCTCTTCAAGATCCTGATGGTTTGATTGTTGAAGATGCTTCACACGTGAGTCGAGAGCTTTTCTTTATTTCTTTCAAACTAGCTTCTAGTTCAGGTCTCCGACGATGCAAATCATCTCTATTTGGGTAGCTTCCATGCTGACTTCATAGCTAAAGTCTCTAAGAAAGGACTGTGAAACAAAATTTAGACCGAAAAAATGCGGCATTACTTTCTGTATAATATTGTAGGTCTTGTCGATATTGCTCCTGTGATTATGGCTTGTATTGTTTTTTATTTTAATAAACATACTTCCACTTCATTTACCATCTATCCGGTGGAGTATGATGTGATAGTGCTCTTTTTTTATTTCCGAGTACTTTTTTTGGAGCGAGCAGTGTTTGAAACACTCCACTTTTGCAGTTTTCAGGCGAATTTTTCTGCAAATGTAGATCCAACAAAAAATCGGCTGAATCTGCTGTTCAAATCCTTTCCTCATCCATGCGGGCTGGTTGCTAAAGAGATAGGAAATTAACCAAAATAACTATTGGTTGTATGTGTAAGTGGTGGCAAGACATGTCCAGCCAGTAAATCAGTCTTCCTCAGAAGTGTGTCAGCACGGACGCCACCCCTCCAAAGGGAACAGCTCAACCAATTTCAAGTGGAAAAGGGCTAGATAAACTCTTCCTTTGGAGAGCAGGGTATCGGCAGTGGATAGGCAGGGAAACAGAGATTGAGAGTCACAAAGAAGATGGCTTTAATGCTGGTAGTAGTCCAGTGTGGGCAGGCTATTCTTTGTCTCTTTTTCCTTGAACTTCAAAAACCTTTAAAAACTTCAAAAATGTTGGGCTTACAAGCTAAGCTTATGGCTAAAACGTTACTTGGTTATCTAGGTACCCTCCACCATTAGTTTACCTTGGTTTTTCCAAGAAAATGCGGTTTTAAATTTCTAAGGAATTCAGTGTATGTTTTTCGTTCTTCTTTATATATTGGTGTTATTTAATTCGTATGGTTTTCACTTGGGGGGATTTGTATACCGCGGAAATGACACTCGATCATGTCTTGATTGCCAACAAAGCTTACCAGTTCATTTGACAAACAGAGAAGTAAACTTTTTTTGCCCAAGGGCAAATTATCGCAGTTTTCTTTGTGTGACTATGATGGAAAAAAAGACTCTTGAATTATTGGTATAAATTTGTTGAAGTATTGTTTTTTTCAATAATTGATGTGGACTTTACAATTTTTATTAAATAGTGTCTCAACCAACATTCGGGCTGTCAATTGATCAAAATTTTCACTTCCTTTAATTTATGACGTCTTGAAACTAATTTACCTCTTGTTGTGCCTTGTAAGTATTAGGGTTGTTAAGGTGATATCAGCCGATTTTTAACATTTTTTGTGTTTTTCTTCCAAAATATATACAATCTACTCCCGATATAAGAGCACCCCAAAAAGTTCGATCCACAGCTGGGTCCGACCATTTTTTACCTCGATTTTTGACATCATTTGCCAATTTTGATATTGATGTGTCTAAGGTGAAAAATTTTAAGGATTTTGAATTTGCCAGTCGTTTTTACACAACTCAACAATATTAACTTTAAAAAAGCCAACTCCCGATATAAGAGCACCCGTTTTGAAAAATGGGTGCTCTTACAATAGCGGACAAAAAACTTGCACCAAGCAGTTTTTTGGCACTTTGGCGCGTATCTTTTAACAGACTATTTTTTGATGCAACTGTCAAAAACAAAATTATTATACAGACTTTTGGCTACATTTTGACTGTAAATGTGTCGCATTGTATTTTCACATAGAAGCCTTACCAACGCATTTTTCTCGGTGACAACAATTTTCAGGCGGACAAAAAACTTGCACCAAATAAATTTTTATGCAATATTGTTGAAACTTTGTATGATAACGAATAGCCCGATGGTTTAAGATTGTTAATACAGTATTTTTAGTGATGATGTCGTTCAAAGAACTAGTGCCGGAGGTAAAAGATGCCATCGTGCGGGCAAAGGAAAGTGGCCAAACCGATCGTGCTGTTGCCTCTCTCTTCTCGGTCAACCACTCAACAGTTTCGCGGGTCTACAAGCGCTAGAAGGTCTCAAACTCTGCTCGTCTTTTTGGAAGTGGTCGGGCGCGAATGTCAAGCGAGAAGAATGACAGAGCACTGGTTAGAATTGTCATGAAGACTGCCACTGATGTCACCAAACATGCGAACGAACGCTTGGGACTTGGAATTAGCACATGCACAGCCAGGAGAATTCTTAAGTAAGCATTAAATTTTGTGGGTGAAATGCAAAGAACCTTTGTTTTATACCGAGAGTTGATTGTAGTGCTTTTTATTGAAACATGAAAATTCAGTTGTTTGCAAAAAGGATCGAAAAATTGAAACATCCATTATTTTGTTGTCCAAAACATTTCCTACCGTCTGAAGTAAATAAGAAGTTGTTTTGATTTGTTTCTTATATAAATCAAATCATTATTAGACTAGTTCAATCTACTAAATTATAACCTCTCCAAAAAATTATGCCCCACAAAAAAATAGCATGCATGCCAGAGTTTTTTTATGCGATAAGTCTCAGTTAGCTAAACTATGTTCAAGATCTTCTCTTTTCCTGATTAGGCTCTCCTTAAAAAATGTCCCTTACTTTTGCCTTCCCTTCTCTATACAGCCCTTCATCCCCTAAAAATGGTGAAAAAATGCTTCTTAAATGATCAATGTACCTAGAAAACCCAAGTATTTTTTTTTGGGGGGTGGGGTACAATTCAGTACTACCAACAAATTCTATATTAAGCCTAAAAACGAGAAAAACGTACAAACTGTACGCTTCATTTTGAGTTTTCTGTTATGCCTATCTTGTAGACCATGGTCGATTTGCTGTTAGGAATTAATATTTTTTGTAAATAGCAATAAATGGAAATTAGAGGGCTGAGAAAAGTAGAAAAGTACGCTATAAACTTGGTGCCGCTGTTGTTTCAAAAAAATTGATCCAACACGCTTAAATCATCTCTCAGGCCCTTTATTGACAACAAAATATATTAATCGTCTTTTCTAGATGAGAGAAAAAATTTCACTTAATCTTCCCCAAAAAAATTAGAAAAAAATTATTATTTGTTGTCTTGACAGGAAAGTAATAATTTTGAGTTTTTTAAATTAGGAGATAGGCTGAATTCGTTTCTTTGTACTTTTTTGATATTTTTTACCTTATTTTCTAATAACATATAGTCTTGAATTTCTTCTTTCCAATGAGATATCAAATGACTTGATGTGATCAGAAAAAAATTGGTGATGAAGCCTTTGAATAAAGAAAAAATATTTTTTATTCAAACACCTTAGTTCCCAGCTTTTTCCAATCACATCAAGTTGATAAAAATCTGCTTAGAAAGAGGAGATTTATAGTTACAGATTGGTGCAAAGACTTAAAAATAATTATTGTAAAATAGTTAAGAAAAATAAGTTTGAAACAATTTACGAGGCATGCCCATGTGCGCCATTTGGATGGTGGTTGTCGTAGCACAACCTACTTACCAATGTCCTTAATTTCAGAGATTACCCATATTACTCTTGCTGTTTTCCAGCTTCCCCATTTTCACAGCACCAAGGATCAAGTGCGCAAGCTTTTGTGCTCTCCAGTCCACTAAATGCTCCTTTTGAATTTACTTGGGAGGCGGGGAGGGGGGGGGGATGTTTAGTAGGCAGCAAATTGTTGTTTAATAAACTAGGAACATCATCTTTTATTTCCTTTGATTCTATTTAAATAGAAACCACTTGTCTGGAAAGCCAACACCGACTAGAGAGTGGGTGTTTGTGCCTGTGAACACTCAGGCAGCCTCACAAAGCTCTGCACAAAAGGGTGCATCTGGAAAGGCAAGAGAGCACTGGAGAATTGACCTAAATCATTGGCTCGCGCATCATTGCTCCTTGCAAACGTTTATGTCTCATTCTGCAGCCATGTGAAGTATATGTATGTGTGTGTGAGTATTTGTTGTCGACACGGATAGTTGTTTCTATTGATAACTTGGGCTGCTTTCTAACACCCCCTAATCCCTGTTCTTTTTTTGCCTCTCTGTTTTTGCTGGTTGGAAAGCTGTATTAGTGGTTCTGCAAGAGAGAAGAAAACCTCTGGCTATTAGATGACCTGTGTTTTTAGTGACTCTACTTCAGGATATCCACCTGCAAGGTCAAGCACATACTGCCAATGCCATTGAGACGAAAACAATTAGGTGCCTGAGGTCTTTGTGCCTGCTGATGTGCCATAGGAAAAAAATTTCTCAAAAATACGGGATTGCTCTTTAAAAAAAAAAACATACCGTATAACCTCTATTAATCGTCACGACGGTCGGTGGTCAGTTAAACTTTTTTTTTAAAATATTTTCTCTAAAGGTTATAATGCTTTTTTGGGGAGGGGCCAGTTTGGGATGAAGCCAAATTGAGATGCTTTTAATTTTTTAAATTTTGTTGGAAGTTTATCGTGAAAGTTTTATAAGTTTTGGTGTTTCTCCATGCCCATGCACCAACCAAATTAAATGAATGTCGATTTGGTGTAAATTTTTTTCACTTTTAAGTCCCGAGACCCTTTATTTTTTTTATTAATTAGGGTCTCTCTAAAGAAGGTTTAATAGGAGTAAATTGCTGTCCTATAGGCTATTTTTGAATTTTTTGAAAAAATTAAAAAGCACTTTGTAAAACGGTAATTCACCCCTGTCAAACCTTCCTTAGAATGCTCGAATTAGTACAGAAAAGGGGTTTCGGATCCTGAAAATAAGAGATAATTTCACACCAAGTGGAAATCGATGTGGTTTGGTTAGAGCATAAGCATCCATGGCTAGTATCACACCAATGTGTGATACACCTCGTGAACCACTAAACCTAAGTGAAGCAGGGTATACGCTGCCCAACCTTCGTTTTACCTTTTGCAACCACAGTGTGAGGATGAAAACACTTTTTGCCTCATGTTTGTGCCGCTTTATCAGTTTGTGTTCAAAAATCTAGCTTTTGCGTAAAGCAAATAAACAAGTTTGGTGGTTCAAGGTGTGTTTTGCTAGCGAAATCATCTTCTCTAACCAAAGAGCAAAAGAAAGTGGTGTTGGTGAGTGGAGGGAAAAGTTCTTGGCGAATGGGAATAGTCTGCAACTCCACCCTATTGACACCAACGCTCCTGTTGTTGGGAAAGTCCGTTTCCTTTTCTTACTTTCCAACCACACAAATGACCGTTGGAAGCCCAATTTCACATTAGTAATTGCAAGTCTGTTTTTAGCTACAGCTGCAGAAAACCACCTTTTCTATCTGGATGGAAAAGGGGAAAAGGAAGCTGGTCTCTCAACTCTACCTTTTTCCACACTCTTTCCTAACAAATTCTCTCTTTGTCTAGACAAACCCCTTGCACACATTTTTGAATTATTTATTGTGCTTCAAACCAATTATTACCACTTGCCAATTTTGGGCATCTTGGATGTATCCTCACATAAATGCCTGAGATATATAACTTATATATTATATAATATAAGTGTCGGGCCCTTGTAGATCATGCCCTGGATATACCTTACTTGGTTTCTTGAAGACATTTTGTGAACCAAAATGTCTGGCATCAAAATGTCACATAGTGCCTCAGTTGTTGGGCTCTATTAAACAATTCGTGTTTTTTGTTGTCTCTGTTGGTGAATGTGGGGGTGATGAAGATAGGTCTTTTTTCATTTGTTTTTGGTGTTGTATTAAACGGAATTTTTAAATTTTAACAATGTTTTGTTTCGTATTTGATTCATTGTCTTGGAAGGAATTAATATTTTTTACTTATGCCTATGTACAACCATAGGCTAACCAGATATCTATGATTGGACAAAATGAGGAGTTGTAAAAGGCTAAATAAGAATTTGTAGATTTATTGACCCGAGCAACGAATATGCCCCCATAAAATTTATTTATTTTTTCAAACTTTTTCGAAAAGAGGTTTTAACTATTTCCTAAGCAATTCTTATACGCTAAAAATCATAAAAACGTCATTTTCCACTAGAGACAGAAACTGGTCAGGGCCTTGTCGGGGCCCCGACCCGCCCCGAGCAGATTTTGGGGGCTAAAACCCCGATCGGGGCCTGCCCCGAGATGCTTTAAAAACCCCGACCCCGAAATTAGGTGAAACCCCGAAGAATAATTTTCAAATTTTAAATGATTTGAATTTTGGATTAGTTGATGTTTTTGTATGCGTTTTTTTGTCAATAAATTTTGTTACTGGTGTACCTCCCTTTTGTTTGAGCTTTTCTATGAGTGAAAATTTTGCGAAAAAGAAGGCTTTGAAAACCCCGAAATTTGTTTCGGGGCCCCGCGGGGCCCGCCCCGAAAATCTCCTAATCCTAATACCTGAACAACAATAAAGAGTTTACTGGTAGACAAAAGAGAAAAAATTCCGCGCATTCTAGTTTGGAAACTTTCCATCTATTTCAATAGAGTAATCAGTATTTTTAGCCCAAAGGATGACGTCAGAAAAACTTGGATCAAACAGGGACACCAATGCTTTTCCTACACTCAATATTCCTGCTTCGCCCACAATAAACAGACATTGGCGAAAAAGGAAAACTTATTTCCAGCTATACCCAACCAATCCATTGACAATCTTCGTGCTGTACCTGTATTGGTGCTCCCTGATTACTCCTTCCACTTCCACCACTCTAGTCAACTATACAGAAAAACAAGTGTGGGATTATGTGAGAAACATGCCAAGGGAGAATCTCACAGAGAAGTGTGGTCAAAGCTTGGATAGGGTTTGCTTTCTGATAACTTTTGTTTTTTTGTGCATTAAAATCATTTTTTGGTTTATTGAATAAACTTTATGACCCTACTTCACAATGGGGGCAGGGTTCCTTTAGTTCCTCTGTAGTTTTAGTTTCTTCTAAGCACTTATAATACAATCGAATATCGATGTAAGAGCACCCCAAAAAGTTGGATCCACAACTGGGTCCCTCAAAAAATCGCAAGGATTCTGAATTTACCAATTGTTTTTTAAAAAGCCAGCATTATTGTGGTCAAAAATGCCAACTCTCGATATAAGAGCACCCATTTTTCAAAACGCGTGCTCCTATCGAGAGTTGGCATTTAAAAGGTGAAATTGTTGAGTTGTGTAAAAACGACCGGCAAATTCAGAATCCTTAAAATTTTTTGCCTTAAACATATCAATATTAAAATTGGCAAAATATGTCAAAAATCGAGGAAAAAAATGGTCGGACCCAGCTGTGGATCGAACTATTCGGGGTCAGTGTTTTCCTAAATGAAATGAAATTTGTCAGATGGAATGAAATGGCTAAAATGACATGAAACTTATAATCAAATGAAATCTGAAAATGAAATGGCGCAAAGTGAAATGAAATAACCGGTGGTCCAAAATTACATTACATTCTAAATGAAATGTCACATGAAATTTCATTTTAAATTTTATTTCACTTGACCTAAAATAAAATTTTTCATTTGAAATTTTTCTATGTGAAATATTTCATTTTAGGTGAAATTAAATTCATAGTGAAATTTCATTTCATTTTGATTGCAATTTTATTTATGAAAACACTGTTCGGGGTACAGTCCACTCTCGGTATAACGTCACCCCTCGGGACCGGCCCAAGGTGATGTTATATCGAGGGTGACGTTGTATCGAGACTCTCGATTCGAGAGTGGACTGTACTCTTATATCGAGAGTCGACTTTACTCTTATATCGAGAGTCGACTGTACGCTAAAAGTGATAGGAAAGCTTTTTTCCACCCCTTTTCGTCATAAAAGGTCGGTTTTTGGGAAGTTGATAATTTCTATACTTTGCCTTGGGGGACCAAGGTAAACGACCTTATAGTGGTGTCTTGGTAGTTTTAGACCCTCAGAACTACTATTAGGCATACAACTAATCCTTAGGTTTAGTGTAGGTCAGCGTAGGTTAGCCAAAACTTGGTGTATATCCTTTTACAAATTCAAAAGTGCTTGTTTGTTGTATTGTGCTTTGACCTACCTTTTGCTGCTGTCTTGTGGGTATTTTGCATACCAAAATGTAGCTTAGAATCTTAGCTACATTTTGGTATATAACGTGCCTAGGAGACACTTAATAAATGTAGGTCAAAAACACAATGCCATCAACAAGTTTTTTGAATTGAGGGAAAGGCCGCTATTAAAGAAAATACGGTAGATTATTTAGGCATGCTTTTTAAAATTTTCCTCATAAAATCTCATATTTTTTTAATAAAATTTTAAACCGTACACTCTAACTTGTAAAAAGAACTCAGAAATCCGAATTTCCAAGCAGAATTTCAAAAAGTGGTTTGATGGCTGAGATAGGACCAAAACTAGCAGTAAACTCAGTTTTAGCTGCCATTCTATGTCCGATTATATCTTGGCAGGCGAGCTTCTTGTTGAAATTCTGCTTGGAAAGTGAGATTTCTGAGGTCTTTTTACATACTGCCTTAAGCCTTTGATGCCCATGGTCCCATATATGGAACAAATGGTTTTTCGGTACTACTCTATTGCAACCCCCTCAAAAAGTCATAAAATGTGGGGTGCTAGAGAAAAGAACCAAAAACATATCTAAATGACTTGCCTATTCAGGTACAGTTTTACCTAGAGGACAAGGCAACTCTAGAGGAACAGAGAAAATTCTACTATGAGTCCTTTTGTACTGGAGACGCTACGCAGTTCATCAGGTTTTCCTGTTGTTGGGTTGGTCCATAAGTCTTGACCTCTTTTAACCCAATTTTTTGATATGAAAACACGGTTTCTGATATTAGGGAAATCAGTGACTCACATTATTTTATTTTTGTCTTCAAGCTCTGGTCTTTGGTTATATTCTCTTTTGTTTTAATCTTTAGGGGTGACACTAAATTTCCCTACAGTAAATTGCCCTAGAACACGGTTCAGGGTTTATCATGAAAGGAATGTTCACAAGTTTAAGGTGTTTATCCATACACAAACCAAACCAAGTGGACGATCTATGAAATCGGACATAATTTTTGTTAATTGAAGCCTACCGCACAAAGAAGCTCTGGTATGCATACATCTTTTAGGCAACCATAGTCACTTTCGAGTGATTTATGTCTCAAGTATGTGTGTGCGCGCATCCCAACTCCAGGCACCCAATCCCAGGAGATTTGAACGGTGAGAGATGCGCGCAGACTTACCTGCAAGATGAATCTGAGCAGGACTCTCGACCATAAATGCATTTAAAGACTCTATTTGCCCAGTTCCAGTAACCAAAACATGGTAGAATTCCTTAATATAAGAGTTTGTACGCATACGCGTTTTTGGGCATACAACTAAGACTTAGGGTAGGCCAGTGTAGGTTAGCCGTTAACTAGTGTACACTTACTTCATTTAGGTTTAGTAGTTCACAAGATGTCTCACACCACTACTAGCCACGAATTAGCCAAACTAAGTATCCCCCACTTGGTGTGATTTTTTTACTTTGAAGTTCTGAAAACCTCTTTCCTTTACGAAGTAGAGCATTCTAAAGAAGGTTTGACAGGGCTAAAATACCGTTTTATGGGGTGATTTTCAATTTTTTTTATAGCCTATAAAGTGGTAATTCGCCTCTGTCAAACCGTAGAATACCGGAATTAGTAGAGGAAAAAGGGTTTCAAAAGCTAAAAGTAAGAAAAAAATTCACACCAAGTGGACATCCACTTGGTTTGATTGGTGTATCCATAAACACCTAAACTTATAAACATTCTTTCAGGACAAACACCGAACCGTGTTGGCAATTTACCTAGTGCCGGTCTTCAGCCTTTCTCTAAATCTTCGCATCGAATTAGAGGGGGGTAGGGAGTCAAGACTTATGGACCAAACCACCATTTATTTTATCTCACTTGACTTAGATAAAATCTAAATTTTGTAGTCGTGACCAGGATCGCTGGCTCTTTGCTGCTTTCAAGTATATTTCACATAAAAAGCTGTGGGCATCAAAAATTGTTCTGTTTTTAGGTGTATTAAAGCTGCGGGGGAGACTAGCTATTCTGCCTCAGAGTATCCTTTACACTATTGGTACATGTTTTACGTCTATCTGACTTTTTGAACCGTACGCTGACAAATTTAGCTATGGGTATAATGAAGAAAAGCCACAAACAGCTTATGGAGTGTGCATCCCCTCCACTTGTGCCAATGATCGCGCAAAGGTAAACAAACACTTTGTCAATGCCTTGACTCTCTTTTCTGCCGTCAAACCCTGATTTTTTTTTTCGACTATAAATTTGTAGAAAGCACCAAAAATGCAGCGCACATTTATGCCTTCCTTTTCGGTTCTCAAGTTACCAGCCTAACTAAGTCCTTGTCCTATAATGGGTACCATTTTTCCTTTGGTTCGCATGTTGCTTTAGCCCCTTTTAGGTATTTTTAATACGTTAAAACGATAGAAAAACTATTTTCCGCCTCTCTTGCTCACAGAAAATTGATTTTTGGAATGTCGACAATTTCCATGTTTTGCCTTGGTTGACCAAGGTAAGCAACACCAGGTAATACACTTAGGCTTACAACTGAGCCTTAAGCTTAATTGTATACCTAATTGTAGTATCTGGAGTGGAGCCAAATTAATTTGAATCAATGTAATTTGAATCACTGCATTTGAACTACTGATTCAAATTTATTTCGACTATTTCGATTTGAACACAATTTGAATCATCACCTTTTTTTGACCCTGTGATTCAAATCTTCAAATTGATTCAAATTGCCATCACTGGTCCCTTCCCCATAATCGACTTTTTATTTAACGGACAAACATAATTTTTCATCTAAATTTTTAATAACATTATCCTAACACAAAAATTTTTGCCAGCTGTCGCAAGTTTTGTGAGTTAAAATGTTTTATTGTTAAAAAATTGTCATTTTTTAAATGCCACCAGAAAGATTAAAGAAGTTAAAGAGAAAAAAATTGTTGATTTCTTTGCGCCCATCTTTTGAATGTTTGCTTATATGTGATTGTTGGCCGAATTTGCTTTAATAAAACCTCGGACGTTCGATTTAACGGGCGGCTGAGCCTGGTACCTTGGAGTCCGTTAAATCGAGCGTCGACTGTATTGGAAATGCTTGGAGGAGTCTAAAACAGCTAATGTAGTGGTTAGTAACTCTGGCTTAAAAATTCTGGCTCTCTTCTCTGTCTTTGCTGTCGTACTCTAGCCCTGGCCCTTGGTAATCTTCTCTATTGTTCTGATTTTCAGCCTTGGCTTGTCCAAAACAACAGGGGAGCAACGCAAAAATGGTACCCATTCTAGGACAGGGCCTTAAGTACTAACACCAGCCAACCTCATTTTTTGAACTTAAGCTGGTAAAAGAGTGGCAAGCAGTTGCTTCCAAAGACAAAGACAATCAGCCATTGGACTATGAGGATTGTACGCAATCAAGGCATGCTAGGCAAGTAATTTGGTGGCTGGAGTCCAGATACTCACACCCCCAGCCAGGCCATAAGTCTACTACTAGGACAGTAATCTAAAATTTTCTCATAAGTTTGTCATAGCCGTAGGCTTAGGAGTCCTAAGTTAGGACCTAGGCTCAGCGCAATCACTGCCTCAAAATCTTTAAATTTGAAACTATAGGTATAGGGCACAGCTAAATGCCGCATGCGCCTATCATGATAAGGGGGTGATTCTGGACTTCTACCCGGACTCCTATTGAATTTGGAAAAAATGTTAATTGTTTTACTTTTAGTCAGTGGTATGAAATGGTGGGTGGTTAGCTTCGGACATCTTTTTTAATTGGATAAAGGTCTAGTTTGTGCCACTAACACACTTTGCGTCAGACATTGTGCTGGTTATTTTGGTTGGTATTGCCACTGTGTACCACCTGAAGAGGGGAGAAACGGCCAAGTCTATGCCCATAGAATTCCTTCTAGCCTTTTCGATGAAGCGAAACATTAGAAAGTAAGTAAAAAAATTCTACTATACTGGGTTATACACCCTTCCTCCCAAATGAAAAAAACGGTTGAGCAAATGTATTGCAGCCAATGGTGGTCATTTTGTAGTATAAATGTATAATGTTATACACCATTTGAAAGAGGAGACTCAGGGCTGCAACCCTGTTTATTTGGAATATTTTTAGTAAAATATTTTTATTTAAAAACATTGGTTTAAAAGTCCGCCACGAACTTTTCTTCCACCAGTTAGAACCAAAAATCATGTTGTTTTTGACTAGGGTTGTCGATGGGCTGACATCTTCAGGCCAACTGAGTTAAAAAACTGAAACTTTCGGTAGCACCCAAAACCGAAAAAATGTCGGCTTTTTGGCCGAAAAAGACGAAATTTGCTGAGCCGACAGCTCTACTGTTTACATTTTATGCTCGAGACCCATTTTTGCTGACGACTCTCAAACAATTTGCTTTAGGCCATACGCCTATATGAGTCAAAAAACAGCTATGAAAAGGCAATTTGAGTGGTAATTTGTCTAAGAGTCATCTTCAAAAAGTGGGTCAAAAACAAAAAACACAATCAAGAGCACCACTTTGAATCAAGGGGTGGTGATTATTAGAGAAAATGGGGTACGTCATAAAAAAGTGGGACAATGAATGGGACAACGCGTATTCAAATATTTGGCAACCGCTATTGGCCATTATAAGCATGCTTCTTTAAGAAAAATTCTAGGCTTATTCAAATGCCTAAAGACTCGCAGTCTACAATTACGTGGGTGTTGTGACAAGTTTGGATGAGTTTTTATGGAAGATTGTTTTAGATGCATGTTCGGCCTGAGATTTCTTTCCATGGCTTGGTAAAATTCTATTTTTTAATTTATTGGAATCGAAGAAAAATATATTTCAGGACACTAATTGGTCATTCTTTTATTTTTGTGCAGGCATTTTTGCAAAATGTTGATGATCTGAAGGTAAATTGCTCGATTTGTGGGCTTTTTAATTGCGGCTGGCCTCCCTCATTTCTTTCTCCCGTAGTCAAATAAAGGCCAAGATACATACCGTAATCCCTATCCTAATTTAAAAAAAATTGGCTTGGGGGGCCAGGCAGAAGGATTGCACATACCGTGTTTCCGTAAAACAACAGTTGGCCATGGTTTTTCCCAAAATTTTTAATTCCTTTGAAAAAAAATACCATTTTTGAAAGAATTTATTTATTGTGAAACGTTCCAGTTTTCAAAATGTCCTCAAGAATCAGAATTTGTAGGCAGAATTTTGAAAAGTGGCTTGCTTACTGAGATATAGCTATAAGTAAGGTGGTAGGTGTTAAAAATTTCGGTGGTCCAACTTTTGGACATATCTCAGCAACCAATCCTCTTTTAGAATTTTGTTTTCAGATTCGGATTCCTAAGGATATTTTGACTTTAGAGGTCTCAGAATAAAAAAATTCTTTCAAAAATGGGTACTTTCATTCAAAAATATTAAAAATGGAAAAAAACCATGTTTAAGTGCCCCATGTGCCCGTATTTCCTCTAATACGGCGGCCCCTAAATTAAAAAAAAAAAGGTATTTATGGCATTGTGTTTTTACATTCTGGTATATAACATGCCCAGGAGTGCTATAGTTTACACGAAAATTTGTTACGAGGTACAATTGTTACGCGGTCACTTTGTTACGACACAAAAATTTGCATGTATTCATTTACAGTACTCATTTTTGAAAGGATTTCTTTATTCTGAGGCACCACAGTAGGCAAAAAAACCTCAGGAATCCGAATCTGAAAACAGAATTTCAAGAAGAGGATTGCTTGCTGAGATATGATCAAAACAAGGAGAAAAAAAAAGATAAAGACTAAGTTTGTGGCTGGCTACGATGGTATCGGGTGTAGCATCATTGGTAAATGTGTTTTTGGTAAGTGGTACTTTTGGTAAGAAATCTTTTTGGTAAGAAATTCTTTTCGTAAAGGTACTTTTGGTAAGAATTTTTTTGGTAAATGGTTGTCTTGGTAAGAATTCTTTTGGTAAATGGTTGTCTTGGTAAGAATTCCTTTGGTAAACTGTGATATTGGTAAAATTGAGTTTCTTAAGCAATTTGTGTAATAAGTATTGTTCTTCGAATTAACTATTTTTTGAAAATTTTTATAGGTTTAGGCTCTTGATAGCTAAAATTTTTAATACATTTATGTGTTCTTTCGACAAACTTTTGTGCTTTCAGATAGAATTGAAGTGGTTGGATCACAGGATAAAAAGAAAATGGGGTCGAAGAAGGCAGGATCTCTTAG
>BBSZ01000392.1:0-11706 GCA_000981365.1 Subanguina moxae | reverse complement strand
TGTAGGGAGGTAATTTTTTCGCAAAGCGGGAGAAAAATTTAAGGCGGGAGGGAGGACGGGAGGGATTTTAGGCAAAATTAAGGCGGGGGGGGGGGGGGGGGGGATTTTAGGCGAAATTAAGGCGGGGGGGGGGGCGGGGGGGGTTTTGGGCACTTTTTGGCCACGGGAGGGAGGGATGTGCGGGGGGGAGGGACGCGGGAGGCCAACCCTACTATGCTGACAAGCACCTTTTCTATATTTTCATACTTCCTTGCTTTGATATGAGCTCTTTTAGCATCATTGCCTCCAGCAATGGCTTTCAGAATTGACTCCTTGTCATTGATGATACTAACGATTGTGCTTCTGGGAATCTTTCTTGAGAGCTAGGAATGCGCGATCAGATTTACCTGTGAGATGAATCCGAGTAATACTTTTATGCATGTCGAAGCACTTTTTGCCCTGGTTCAGTGAGGGAGACGGGTGAATGGCTTTTCAAATTAGTGGCCCCCTATTACTCCCTTCCCCTCCCAATTCAGCCCCTATTCTCTTCTAAGTTACTATTTTTGCTTCTTTTAGCGAAAGTATTACTTAAAAATAGTTTCTAAGCACTTTTGGAAAAATCGATTTTTGAGAGCGGGTTGTAACCGAGTAGTTTTTTTTAGGGGAAGGGGTGGATTATATCCGAGTAGCGTCAAAAACCCTTTGTCAGTTGTCTTCAGTTACAGACGCAAGTAGGATTGACAGTAACCCTCGATCTACTGACTCTATCCATCGACCTGAAAGCCGCTCCTGTAGCTCAGACAGCAATCTATTATTAGGGTGATAGTTTGCATTGCTAAAAAAGGGAGAAAAACAGCCTACACCTCTACGTAAAAAGCGAATGAGTTGAAGATTTATTTGCCAGTTTTACACATAATATTTAGCACAAAGGAAAATTCCATCATTAAACATCGCGAGCAAAAACTAGCTTGTGGAATTAACCGGCAACAACTGATATTCACCATTTGCCGAGGACATGGTCATCAGTTGAATAGGTTGGCCTCCAGGGCCTGCAGACAGTGGTATTGATGGGCAACTATTTATGGCAATTGGTGGACCAATTTGGGTGGCTTCAATGATTTGACCATTTTCCAACTGCATGACTGAATTTGCCAAATCACTTGGTTCACTTCCTCCATTGTATTGAACTATGTATTGCACTGGATGTTGTTGAGAGAAATTTTGATCAACAGAGTTTTCCACAAAAAATTCTTCACCGTCTTCTATGTGCTAAACTTGTGAAACCATTTTTAGAGAAAAAAAAATGCTGGAAAACCAACATTGGATTGTCGAGACTTGAGAATTTCTTCGCGAGGAACAATATCTGAATGCGAATCAATGGATTAGGCAATTAATAAATGGCAAATAAGAAAAAGTGCTAGTGGAAGTGTACCAGTCTTAAATCTGACCAGAATGCACGTGATTTCTTACGATTTTTTCTAATGAGGTCAGTGTTAATATTTCGTCGTACAAAAATTTCGTCATATACCTATACTGAGAAACCGAAGCTTCAGCCTTGTTCATCATCCATTTTTCGCATTTGTCTATATGACTCAAGGTGTCTTTTCAAAAGTTTATCTTTACTTCCATAATTCTCTTTTAGTGATTTCACCTCGTTCGTATACAAAACAAAGATGAAACATTTTGGCACGACAAAATTTTGTTCGACGAAATTTTGCCCGAGTCCCTTCCTTATCATTACCTATGAGAAAGTCGAACATTTCACAGCGACTAACAGCAGTTGCAATGTCTGATTTTTGGATAGTCTTCCTCCTGTTCTCTTGTGTGTGCACCCATGCTCTTAGCGTAAGCTCTTCAATAAGCAGTTCGGCCGCTTTTGCCAATAGAATTGGTGCTTCAGCGCTTATCATCTAAGACGTCGGGATTGGGAAACGCAAGGAAAGAAATCTAAAATACCTGTGCCTTAACCTCATCTTCTATTTTCATAATTTTCTTTATTCTAGACAACGGCAGCTCTTGATGTCTGTTCACTTCACGGAAAGAACTCTGAAAACGTAAACAAGTGTAATCCAAGATAAATTAATCTAAAATCATCGATAAACAAACCGTTTCCATCTGTCGAATTTTCGCATGCTGTTTCGGCCAAAATTCACGTAAGTTTTTGTTGAGATCATAGTTGGACGTTTCTCCCATTCTGTCCTGTTCTAAGGAACCCCCTCGGGATTTGTTATTCCCTTTATCCATGCTTAATTTGCAGAAGATTGACGAATTTGTTGCTTGGAAACAAACAATGTAAATACCATTGTTTGAAGCGAGAAACGCAATGCCAAAACTCTGCTATTGGCGCTTCGCGCTGTTGAAATGTTTGTCTCATTGGGATCACACTTTCAGACTCTTGGGTTTGAGGGTTGTTATTATGTATGTTGGAATGTTTAGGCCGATTGTATGTGTGTGAAGTTTGCAATTATCACTTTTATTTTCGGGGGGTGTCCACATTTCTCGATCAGAACAAGGCATCTGTCGTTAATTTTGCATTTTTAGACTATCTTCGTTCGACTCTATATAACAGGGATGTAATGGACAGTCAGTCCGATGTCCGTCGAGCGTGAGCAGGGCAAAATTTCCTCAAAAATTATTTTGTCCCGACAAAAATTTCGTCAATAGTTTATAGTGAGGGTATCTCTAAATTTTTTACAATTGACTACAGCTTTTCCTTTTGTACATATATGCGTCTTCTGACTATGTTTCAAGTTGTTATTGTTTGTGTTTTACTGTTTAGTGGTGAAATAGATGATCTTTGGCTGCTACTGACATCTGTGCTCAAACCTGGTGGAAGGTCTTTCAAAACAGTGCAACAATCACCAAACCAAACATAGTGGATGTCCGCTTGGTGTGAATTTTTTTTTTCTTTTTCAGGCTTCAAAACCCATTTTCCTGTACTAATTAGAGCATTCTAAAGAAGGTTTGATATGGGTGAAATACCGTTTTATGGGGTGCTTTTCAATTTTTTGAAAAATCGAAAAATAGCCTGTAAAACGGTAATTTAGCATTGTCAAACCTTCTTTAGAATAGCCTGATTAGTACAGGAAAAAGGGTTTCAGAAGCTGAAAGTAAGGAAAAATTTTACACCAAGTGGGCATCCAGTTGGTTTGGTTGGAGTATGGAGAAACACCTAAACTTGTGAGCATTCCTACCAGGAAACAAATACTGAACCGTGCTGTAGGGAAATTTACCTATAAGTCAATTTAGCATAGGGCAATTCACGCATACGACTTTCCGATGGCTCAAGGACCGTATTTGTCGGCGCTAGATCTTTTTGTTCAGTGTTTAAATGTTCTCTGAAATGTTTTTTTCTCGGAGCAAAGAATTGTCGGACAAGATTTCCTGCGTGTAACATGCTGCATCAATGGACAACAGTACGCCTAAAGAGAGCTTGGATCTTTTTTCGACTAAAAATAATAGAGACTTCCAAACACGTCCCTTAAACACATCCATCAACTCATTTTTGTTCCGTGTAAGAACTAGGTGAGATAGCTAAAAGAGGATTACCGTATTTACTCTATTAAGCGGGCATGCCCGCTTATTTTTCGACCCTTTGCTAGGGGGTCCGCTTATTAGAGGGTGCGCGCTCATTAGAGGGTGCCCGCTTAATTTTCGGCTTTTTCTCGTATCATAATTCAAATGTTATTGGGAAACACAATGAGATAGATCTCAAACGACTCAGGAAGAGCTGCAAATTCATTAGCTAGGGTGCCCGCTTATTAGAGGGTGCCCGCTTAATAGAGTAAATACGGTATTTTAGGAAAAAATAAACTTTTTAAAACACACCATGATTCATCCAAATGGGACGAATATGAAAAATAGATAGTGAACAGGGCTAAAGCTTCAGTTTCTCAAGATAGGTATATGACGAAGTTTTTGTACGGCGAAATATTGACACCGACCTCATTATCCGATATGTACGGAATTATTTTACGTCCGATATACGATCTGACTTTCCTGAATGTCCGTTACACCCCTGTTATATAGTCCTAATTTATTGCTCTCAAGATCAAACAACTATGGCTCTTCGTTGTCAATTCGAATCTTGCAACGACATTGGTGTCTTCTGCTACCTTACCAACGCATATTGCTTGGTGGGAATTGGTTCTTGCGAAAATTTTTACAGGTAAAATCTTATTTTTTAGCTACGACTCTCCTAGAACAGTTGAGTGTTTTTCAGCATCCTTGAAGGTGAATTGGCTGATGTGATTCCGGTAGTGCACTGCTCTATTTCTGGCACCAGAATCGTAGGCAGGACGGTGGTTGGAAACAGACATGGTCTTCTGGTGCCAAATGCTACAACCGATCAAGAGCTTCAGCATTTGCGCAATAGCCTTCCAGATTCCGTTCAGCTTCGCCGAATAGATGAACGACTCTCCGCTTTGGGGAATGTCATCGTTTGCAATGATCATGTGGCAGTCGTCCATGCAGACATTAGCAAGGAAACGGAAGTTGCACTTGTGGAAGTGCTTAAAGTTGAAGTGTTTCGTTTGAATTTGGGAGAGCATGCCTTGGTTGGTTCCTATGCTGCTTTGACTTCGAATGGGGCTTTGGTTGCTGCTAAAACTCCTCCAGGTACAGAGCTGCAAGTCCAGCATTACAATAAAGTTTAAAATAACAATTATTATTATTTTAGCATTATGAATTGTTTGAATTATCTATATCGATCTTTTTAGAAACTCAGAGAGAACTTGCTTCTCTTATCCAAGTACCTGTGATTGCTGGAACAGTCAATCGAGGATCGGAGTTAATCGGAGCGGGACTTTGCGTCAATGATTGGTAAGTGGTAAGTTTTGTGCCTGGAGAGATCTCATTGAAGATTTTTAGGATTGCTTTTACCGGTTTGGACACAACTTCGGCAGAATTATCGGTGGTAGAGTCGATTTTCAAGCTCAGTGGAAACGCTTCTTCAGCTATTTCAAGCAACTTAAGAGACACATTGATAGAAGCTATGCTCTAAGTGAACAGACAAACACTGTTATCGTTTGTTGAGTTTGAATAAAAGCTCTACTATAACCTTTCATTACAATTTGTTGATAAGGAATGATGTTTCACTGGCTATTATTTTGATCTTGTTGCAAGATTCAATTGCACAGTTTTCTTGCAATTATTTTACAGAAATGATATTTGCCGAGGAGCCTTATCTCCTCCATCTTTTGGCGGGAAGCAGCAATATTTCCGCGTTGGATGCTGTCAAAGCGCTTTTAGATAATGGTTCGCACGACGTCAATGAGAGAGAACCTGTTGATAATTTGTCTGCCCTTCATATTGCCGCTGCTTGGGACAATCTAGCAATGTGTCAGCTCCTTGTTCATTATGGTGTGTAAAGGAGATTTGGAACACGTTTCTCATCTTTCTTTTTGGTTTGCAGGTGCAGATATCAAGAGTTTGGATATTGACAACAGGCGACCACTAGATATTGCCTGTGGTGTGAGCCGGAAATTTCTAAAAAAGCTGGCGAAAAACAAGAATCAAGAGCGTCGACGTTTTGCAAAAATTTTATTTTTTCTATTTGGCAAGAATCACATGGAGTCAATTGGAAGTCAAATCTCTAACAAACTCTCATGTGTTGTGCCATCATGTCCTTCGGTATCACGCAAATCTTGTCCACCAGCTGTGTCTTGTAACCCTTCGACCAATTCGAGCGTATCAGTGGTCGAATTTGGAATCGCAGATAAAGATTTGAGGAGACAGGTTTGGTTGCATATTCTCCTTTGCGTTTATAGGGTGAATCTGAAAAGATCTTTTTGGTTCATCCTGTGCTTACAAAAGCTGATATGTCTTTTCCAGGACGATGATGGTCAACATTCTTCCACTTCTACTTTTAAAACTGCTTTGACCAGCAACTTAAAGTTCGCCCGGAAGGAGTCGTCTTGCCAAACTGTGGAAAATGAATTTCTGACAATGGACAACACAAAAGTTACTGCTGATTCTCAGTGCAATTCTGTGGAAGACGAGGCGGTTGAGCTAGTGTCGCAGGAAGGGGTTTTGCTGACCGAAGAGTTCTCCAAAATGGATATTAATCATCTTCGGGAAGAGCTCAAGAAAAAAAACTTTGAGGTGGGACCAATAGATGCAAGAAATAGAAGGTTATATGAAAGAAAGCTTGCAAAGCTAGAAGTGACCGTCAAGAGTGGCAGTGAAATTTCGATAAATCGTAACATAGTTTACTTTGTTGGGCAAATATGTTCTCGACTTCATTGACGGTAGTCTACTTTAGGATACAGCAGGTCTCTGCGGCAGGTTATTCTGGACGATGCAACGGGTAGTCAGAATACAAGAAAAATGGGCGAATTAGAAGAACACATCATTCGTAGCCAATATATACTATCAGGTGGC
The DNA here is from genome assembly GCA_000981365.1 of Subanguina moxae. Lineage (NCBI taxonomy): Eukaryota > Metazoa > Nematoda > Chromadorea > Rhabditida > Anguinidae > Subanguina > Subanguina moxae. Next base: position 5,346 of record BBSZ01000392.1, on the reverse strand, counting down.
AAAAATGAAGTCTCTTTCTTCTGCTATTTGCTTCTGGATCCCTCGATGCTCTCCAATGCAAGTTTGTGTGATCTCCGGCAATTTGTGTCAGCGATATTCTATGTGGGCAAAGGGAAACATTCGCGTCCTCTTCAGCACCTTATCGATGCAAACAAGTGCCGTTCACTGTTCAACAACAAGTCTTATCAGGTCACTTTTATTCTCTCACACGATACATGCCTGCAATACATCCTTATTGCTTATTTATGGTTCAAGTTTTTTCCTCACATATTATCTTTAATGAGAAGACTTTCATGTTGACTCACTTCCAGTTTAATGTGCAAAAATTTTTATAATCTAATTGCTCATAATTTAGCCGACAGAGAAGTTGAAGCGAATCTTGGGGCTATGGGATAGTGGTCATGGAGTAATTTCTCTTCACCTTTCTCACAACATCCATTCAGCCGAGGCGCTTATTCGTGAAGGAAGTATGATTGAAGCTATAGGTTGGACGATTTTTGAGACTATATTTTTCTTTTAAACTGTGCTGTTTTCAGGAATTGATAACTTGACAAATGTTAGGAAAGGCAATTTTAAAGGTCTTCCTAATGCTTGGACAAGAAAGCAAATTGAGGAATTCGGTGCGATGCTCCTAAGAAAAGCTCACGTAATCTTTCGGAATGAGCGGTGCCGTCCAGTGTTTGAAGCGGATATTGCTGCATGAAAAAAAATTAGAGAATGGAGATTATCTTTTTAATTTGTAATCTGTATTTGTTCATTCTTGAATTATCTTATCCACCGTACAAGCTTATGATTGTTTGCGATATCTATTTTCATTATTCCGTAAAGTGATCGTTGAGCTGTGTCTTCCATTTAGTTATATTTTCGTTTTCTTTTAATTACTTAACCACTTGTGTGGTCAGGTTTTATGCACGGTTTGTAAATTTGCTCAAAAAGCTCCTTTGAAGAAGCATTTCACCCGGAAAATTTTTACAAAAGGTCTGTGGAAGGAATTGGTAGAATATGAATTGGTCTATAATTTATTATATGCAGCTTTTTTTGAAAAAATTGAGTAACGTCTAGACATTTAAAAGTGGGAACAGTGAATTATTTAGGCAGTTAGCGGTTCTATAATGGCGATTGCACAAAACTGGTACTATTCTGCTGTTAATAAATAAATTCTTCTCTATGTACATTGGTCTACACTTATAGTTTTTTCGGAGTAGTTGGCATAGTTTCGCGTTACAATTTTTTCGCATGCATACTTGCACAAAAACATTTACAATCTTTAATCAAAAGTTTTCAGCTGTCTCTTGTATCCTGGTAAAACGCCCTATGAATAGAAAAGAGAGTTATGTTGGATGTGAGCTGGACATTAAGCTTACATTGAGTGAAGTATTGGCTAACTCTGGCCTGCTTCTTCCCAGTAAGTATGAACATTTTGCTAATGAATCTGCAGAAGAAGGAAATGTTGAAACGATGAAGGGTGCTAATCACTTGAATACAACACCATCATCATCCTCACCTGCTCCAGATTTTTCTTCCATTCCCACCTTCGAACGACTATTTTCTCAGACTAGTAAAAGTGTAATGGTGGGGTTGCGGCAAAAATTCTTTGAGGATCTCAGTGTTAATGACAGAATTTGTGCTAGAATAGCTCGCGTTGGTGTCGTAGTTCTAGAGCTGGAGTTATTGTGCATGCTTAGCCATTTTCGACGATGTTTATATTTTATGGAAGGAGAAAGAGTAGGTTTATCTTAATTTACCATGTATTTTTTAATAATTAGCCGCCCCTTCTCCGCTTTCTAAGGAAGATTTAAAAAATAATAATTATTCGGGGTAATTATTAGAAAGTATACAACAGAACTTTATTTGGAAAATATATGTTCTTTTAGTTCACAGTTAATTATGATCGAACAAAGAAGGTTTATTGTGCCGGTGACTATGTTGCAGGTTTCAGAGATGCAGTTTATCTATTTTTAAGCAAGTAGATTTAGTTTCCGTGGCTCGCCTCGACAAATCCTTATGCCAGCTGGAAGTCAGCCTAAATGACGCAGAGGTATGTCTTGCAGAGCGAGTCGCCGATTTTAACTTTTTTTTATTGAGGCAATTCTTCAATATAATGATCTCCCATCCTATTACAGGTTTCCTTTTGCCTTAATTTTCTGCTGTTTTTACTGGCTGACTACCTTATTGTTAATTTTCAGAAATTTTACAAAACAATCGTCCTACAGTGAAAGCACTACCATTGCCAAAATGAAAAGAAATCCCAATCTATCCGAATTGCTAGGCGTGCAAATAGACTCAGAAGTTTCGGGACTGAGCTGTCTTGCTGCAATAACCACTCCCATGGAATCGGCTGATAAACTGAGAACTCAACAAAACAAAAATTTGGCCATGGTTCATGTAAGCTTCTGAACTTTCTCCTTACAATTTCTCAGTCAAAATTTTTTATAATAAAATCAATGGTTCTCCTCTGCTTAGCGAGTATATGCAAATAGATTGGACACCCTTTGAAAAATAAGTAATGAAAAAGATTGGGGGCCAATTCCTCCGGTCTACTTAAATTGGGATCAAAATTGAAAATCAAAAAATGAGTGCCAAAATGAGGTTTTTTCGTAGCAATTATTGTTCGAAATTTTTTACATCATACTTAAAATTTAAAAAAAAATCAAAAATTATTCGGCAGCTATTCCAAGGTAATCGATTAAATTAAATATCTACCGTTGTGTAGCACATATTATAGAACTTTGAAAAAGTTATCACAATATAAAAATCAGACTGCTAGAGAAGAATAATCAAAAACGTAAAAAATTGGCATTACCCCATCCGAAAACTTTCTGTATCCATTTATTCATACACTGTCAGCAATATGTAGTCAAATTTTTAAGTTTGACTGTAAGAAAAATTTTTGAAAAAAACTATGCTAGGTAGTTTTGTTCTAATTTACGTAATTTTTATTTTTAGGTGACAAGAGGAGCTGAGTTAACGCGACAAAACAAATGTTTTGAAGCTATTCAGGTGTTTTTTTTTGTATAAATCTTCTCAGACATTCTCTTCACTGCTTACTCGATTTCAGTGTTTTAATAAAGCCCTAACAGTCGATGAAAACTGCGCCGACGCATATGTAGGCAGAGGAGCAGCTTGTGCAGGCAGCAGCAACTTCTCAGCCGCTCTAAAGGATCTGGAAAAAGCACTACAACTGGAGCCAAGTCATAAAAACGCTGCTCGTTACACACTAGAAGTTTTGTTGGCTTACGGAAGAGAGTATAGTTTTATCAAACGTATCGATAGCAATTTTTTACAACGCTCTCAATTCAGGTTAGAAAAAGAAGGAAACAAAAAGGAAGCTCTGAAAAAATACGAAAAAGCGTTGAAAATATCCTGCGATAATCAAAAAGCGGCATCGGCTATCAAACGACTGGGTGGAAAGGAATCTGTGGAAGTGATTGATCTCTCCGTAGACGATGATCAACCGGAAACGCCAAGCAACAACAACAATGATATCAGCAGAAGGCGCGATAAGAACTACGATTATGGTCAGAGACGGATCTCTCTGCACAATGAAACACCAGAAGCAAACAAAAGAAAATTGCAGGAAATGGAGGCGTTCATTGAGAAACTTAAAAGGTCAAAGTAGATTATTTTTGGTTTGACCAAAGCATAGTTGTCAACCTTCACCTTCTTTTGGGTCATTTTCCAGCCAGAGACAGTTTTCACAACTTTTCAGTAACTTGTACCGTATATTAAGTCACAAAAAGTGTTCCATTGCCAATTTCTGTGAAGAATTTTATTTTTGATTTTCTTAATGCCCTGTGAAAATTAGCACTTTGTGTTCCTTTACGTGCCCTAAAATTGTTAAAAAAAATTTTAACACTGAGCTTTGACCCAAAAAAATAACTCAAAAAGTGGGGCAGAGGTCAACTCTACTGCTGTCGTTGATTTTGTTGTAGTGAAATAAAAATGTTGTTTTTGACTCTCCTTTTCTGAAACTATGTTATCCAATCTAGATGAATGGTTGTTGCCGGATTTTTCCGACTTCATTTGGAAATGCTGAGAATAATGACCGTTTTAGAGAGAGACAGTTTAGATGCAGCTGGATGTTGAGTTGGAGCGTTGTTTATGCATTCACTCCCTTTCGCAAGGTTTCTATCGCTAATTTTTGTATTTGTATAACGTATAACCTCTATTAATCTCCCCCTCTGTTAATCCTTCCCCCTAATAATTCTTAAACCATCCGCATACTTGAGTCCGTTCTGTCATTCACAATTTCTTTATTGAATAACAGAAATTAGAGATCTATTTAATCATTAATCTTTATTAAATATAATTTATTAGAAAAATTAACAATACATTAAATCAAGGTTTATATCGGCAAATTACAATCATGCAGCGAAAAGTAATTCCTCATTGTCAGCAAAATTGTCAAGCTTAAATTCTTCTTCGTCATCAATGCCTGCTTCCTCGAAGTCTTTACGGCAATCCTACGCCCATTTTCCGGTCCTGATGCTGCCCAGAAGCACCAGTACTTTTGTACCGATGGAACCATCTGCCTTGAAGCATGCAATATAATTTCTTCAAATCCACCAGTAGCTATTGTGAGCGCGCAAACTAAGAAACGGTTAAAGATATTACGTGGCACAAAAAATACTTTTGAATGATTTGATTATGATCTCCTTGGAAAGCTCCTGCCATGCGCAACCTACCCATTCCAACACGACCTCCAAAGCACTCGTCTTTGAAATCTTCCCTCCAGCAGTGAACTCCTGTCGATCTTCGTTGCTCATCCGAATAGTGTACAACTGGCGAATCCTCTCCTTAAACGGCTTATTCCAACAAATGTACGACGCCTAAAAAAAGGGATCAATGGAAAACTTAGAATATATGAGGCGAGTAGTAAACCTTTTAACAAGATGAAGTCTCTTCACATCGGCGACAAGAAGTCCAGGTATGGATTGCAGAGAACTTTCTAGATGCCATTGAAGTGGACTACAACTGGAAGGAAGTCGAACCCTTTGACAACAATTTACGAAAAAATACGTTTTGAAGCACTCTGCTGAAATATTAAAATTTCAAAAAATAATGCCCCCCTAATAAAATCGGCACACCCACACTGTGACAAAAATTATTCTAAAAAAAAGACATTCTATCAGAAATTCATTCTAACAAAAAGACATTCTATCAGAAATTCATTTTGACACAAATTGTTTTGAAATCAATTATTTTTATGAAAAATTGTTCTGAACTATACAGTTCTAAAAGTGACTGGTTTTGACTTGTTTTTTTATTGTCTCTATTCAAGAGTTTTAAGCCCCTGTTTGATTGTTTGAGAGTTTTTGAAGTTATTGTATCTTTTATACAATTGTT
>BBSZ01000387.1:0-28047 GCA_000981365.1 Subanguina moxae | reverse complement strand
CAGCAGACGTTTCTTGGCAAACGGGCCAGCATTACCAATAATCGTCTTCAGAAAGTCGGAAGTTGTAGCATCATTCATCCACACGGAACCGTTCCACTTGATTACCAGCTTGCCTTTAAATTGGTTCTCGATCTTTGGAATTGGTCGCTTGCGGTCCACCAAAATATAAGGAATGGAATTTTTGGAATTGGAATTCAAATGGAATTTTTGTTGAAAAATAAAAGGCCCCTCTCTAATAGAAGGCCCCTCTCTAATAGAAGGCCCCCCTCTGAAAAGGGTTGAAAAATAGAAGGCCCGGGCCTTCTAATCGAGAATATACGGTATCCAGGTTTGACTGTATACCCCCTCTCCAAAAAAATGTGTTTGTGGCATTGTGTTTTTGGCCTATGCTCTGTTAGTGTCTTCTGGGCATGTTATATACCAAAATTTAGCTTAGATTCTAGGCTACGTTTTGGTATATAACATGCCCAGAAGACACCAGTAAAACATAGGTCAAAAACACAATGCCACAAACACATTTTTTTGAATTTAGGGGTGTCGGCTTATCCAGGTTTGACTATTATAGAACCACACCCCTATTCCAGTATCCCCTATCCCTATTCCACTATTCCAGGGCGTATCCGCCCGGGAATAGGTCTATCCAGCTCAGTAGACTCAAAGGTGTGGCGGTGCAAAAACTGTTTGAAAACTGCACAGTTCAGCCAAGCTTTGATACAAACTCTTTGTTTTTTCGATTTTTTTTTATAACTAATAAATTTTTGAAAAAAAATTTATTTTTGCCAAATCTTAGATTAATAGAAGCCAATCTACCTGCATACTCACAAATGGACATTGTGGTTGGGCAGAAGCAACAAGCTAAACAAGACGGCCTACTTCTGAACAATCTGTGTCTGATACCCGTGCGACGGGCAGGTGGCTTGTTGGTGTTGCTAGCACTGCTGTAGATGCCTCCCCGAGGTCTGGGACGCATTCGACACTAGCAGACGACAAGTCTAAAACAGAGTTTGGAGTTAGAAGAACATATAAACGTTTTTGGAAGCAGATATTAAAAAAAAAAGACTGCCAGTTGGCCAACAATGACGCGATTGTTTTCAGTCAATGGGAGGATTTCTTGGTGCTGGCAAATCATAAAAGCTTTTTTTTTTCTCTCTGTCTACCTCATCCAAAATATAGCGCTATCACGTGAACAAGAGGGACAGAGTGGCGAAGCTATTCGCTTCATTTCTTTTTCCCTGCTGGAAATTGATCTAAGTGGGAGTGCTGCTATAGTTGCAACTTTGCGGCCACATGGAAACAAGAGCCAGTCATCATCAAAGTGGGTGACTCTTATTTTTATCCTTTTTTCTCTTTTATTGACCGTCTTGTCACTTTATTGCCCTGTTTGTTAGGTGTATTGGCATGCTTAATATAAAAAATGTTAAATTTATTAGATTACCGTATTCTCTCTAATAGAACCACACCCCCCCCCCTAATTCAAAATCGTGTTTTTGGCATTGTGTTTTCAACCTGCTTTTTGGAGACTACTCCCAAGTAAATTACCACTCAAATTGTAGCTTATTGTTTTAGCTACAAATTGGGTGGTAATTTGCCCAAGACTTGTTTGGAAAAAGTAGGCCAAAAACACAATGCCAAAAACACGATTTTGAATTAGGGGGAAGGGGGTTTGGTTTTGGCATTGTGTTTTTGGCCTACTTTTTCCAAACAAGTCTTAGGCAAGTTACCACCCAATTTGTAGCTAAAACAATAAGCTACAATTTGAGTGGTAACTTGCATGGGAGTAGTCTCCAAAAAGTAGGCCAAAAACACAATGCCAAAAACACGATTTTGAATTGGGGGGGGGGGTGTACTTCTATTAGAGAGAATACGGTATCGTATACAGTGGAGTCTCGAACTGGCGCACCCTCGCAATAGCGCACCTATGAATTAGAGCACCCCTGAGGCTGATGGCGCGAGGGTGCGCTAATTCGAGACTCGACTGTATACTGTATCAATACAAAATGCCGAATTCCTAACTATTTTTTGATTCCTGTTGGATACAAACCACTCGAAAGTGGGCTCTGGATGCATAAAAAAGCAAAATTTTTGACCGAAATGTCCGTCGGCTGCCTGAAAACATGTTTTCCAATCGAATAATGACTGGGGAAGCTCAAAAAAGTGGTCAGAATATCCTTTTGAGAGCATGCGATACAATATACCCTAGCCGCTCATTCGAACCAGTAAAATGGTTGTCCAAATAATTAATTAATAAAAACCGATTAGTGGTGACCTCTGGCATATTTCGAGAAGTGGAAAAGAAGTAAGTGTGTGAGCTAAACAAAGCTCTAGCACCCTGCTCAATCACACAAAAATCAATCAATCACAAATTCCACTTCCAAATGAATCAGGTCCAGTGGGGGGGGGAGAAACACCCACAGTGCTTACCAATCAACTTCTTATAAGTTGGCTTTTGAAGGATACCAAGATGGAGTGGTGTGTTTGTTGCATCTTCAATTTACACATGCAAATGGACCAGTGGGATGGGAGTTGCGTGGCAATCATCCCTTTCCTCTTGCATTTCTTTAAAATCACTTTCACTACTACTACTACAACAAGAGCAGCGGCAGTCGACAAATGGGATGATAGGGGGTGACAGCTCCTCCACTACTCAACTCCCCTATTTGTATATTTGGATTGGAGAGGATGATAGAAAATGATGCAGCCATGATTTATGTGGTTTATGTGGTGATGAATAAGTTGAACCGTATATATATACATATACTTCTTCTGTCCAAGTATTTCATGACAAAATTTGGTTTAAACCAGGGCTTCTAAATGTACTTTTTAAAAAGATTTGTACTTTTTTTCGGTCCTTGTAAAGAAAATTTTCGCATGAGGCGTAGTTCTCATTCGTATTTTCATTTCCTTGTTAACTTTTTGTTCATTTGTCTTTGTTTTTTCTTCCTCACATTGCTTAAATTGTGATATTTTTAGTGCTAATCTCAACCAAAATGTCTCTTCGCTGCAAATTCGCTGCAAGTGGAAACGGTGAAAGCTCTTCTCCAGGTACGGATCAACTTCGATATTGAATGTGCTGGCGTCTACAAGCTGCTTATGGAGGATGGAGCACTGAGAAAGAAAGTTCAGGCAATGGATAAATGGAGAAGATCAATTTATTTGAGTTGTTGTTTGATATGTTATAGTACGACAATAAAGCGTGCCAAAATCTTTTTTTTTGGCGCACTGTACTTTTTTTCAAAATTTTGAGTTCGCAGCCCTGGTTTAAACTCAATTTTCTCATCAAAAAGGCTGACTCTGTATAAAGGGCTATAAAGGGCTACTCAACCATATTTTATTGGGAAGAAGGGCTGTATAGGGGAGAAGAAGGGACAAATAAGGGGCCACTCTGTAGGAAAAGAGAAGTTTTTGGACATAGCTTTGTCAACTGGGCTCTACCGCATAAAAAAGCCCTAGCATGCTGTTTTCATGCGTCCACAGCTATTTGTTTCAGGTATTTTGTGTGCGCATCTCAACTCCAAGCCCTCCTTGGTACCGTAAGGTGGCTTGTGAGTTAGAGATGCGCGCACAGTCTCACCTACTAGATGAATCCAAGTAATACTCTTGATCAGAGAATGCCTCTAGAGGCACTTTTTGCCCTGGTTCAGCAAAAGAAATGGGTGAATGGCCTTTCAAATTAGTGGCCTCCTATCACTCCCTTGCCCTCCCAATTCAGCCCCTATTCTCCTCTAAGTTACTATATTGGCCTCTTTAGGATCTCCTGTTTCCAACAAAGTATTGGTTGACTGAATGTTGTTGGAAAAAGTTGGAGAACTGTGTCTTTTTTCCGAGAAAAAACCCTTACCTCATTCAAATACTTCTTTCTACAACTTTTTCTAACAATTCATTGGAAAAAGAGAATGCAGAGCTACACGCCGGCACAAAAAGTTGACAAAAGATTGCTAGAAAACAGGTAAGATAAAAAATGTGAGGGGAGAAATCACTAGTCTGAGGGGAGGCTTTAAGTTCGAGCCAATTCGTGCAACTAAAAACAAATTTAACTGGAAAAAAGGGCCTTGTCTTAATGGAGTTGATGGCATACATAAATGTACACATCTTCTACTATTTTCCCCTTTTTCCAAAAGCAGTCGATAAAGACATAAACACAGACTAGCAAAAACGGCCAGTAGAGAGCAGGCACATGCTCCACAAAGAGCGAGAATTGTAGCAAGTGCAGAGCGGCAAGCTAGTGTCTTCTGCTCTCCCATTTAGCAGCGGACTGGGAAAAGGCATAAAGACAGCTAATCAACAATGTGTATTAGTAAATGAGTGGATCGCCATTAATTGGGATGGGTTTGTAAGTCTTTGAAAATCAGCTTCTTCCTTCTAACTAGATTTTTGGGCTCCTGGCTTCCTTGGTTTTTCTCTTAAGAAGCCAAGGCAAACTGGACCAAGTGCCTCTAGATGCCTTTTGTGGTCAAGGGTATTGCTCGGACACATCTTACAGGTAGGCCTGTGAGCGCATCTCTAACTCTCAAGCCCCTTACGGTGGCCACGGGGGCTTGGAGTTGAAGAATTGTAGGTGGTATAGAGCGGCGAGCTAGTGTCTTCTGCTCTCCCATTTAGCTGCGGACTGGGAAAAGACATAAAGACAGCCATTCAACAACATTTACAATCTGCCGTATTCTCTCTCATAGAACCACACCCGCTAATTCAAAATCGTGTTTTTGGCATTGTGTTTTTGGCCTACTTTTTGGAGACTACTCCCAAGCAAGTTACCACTCAAATTGTAGCTTATTGTTTTAGCTACAAATTGGGTGGTAACTTGCCTAAGACTTGTTTGGAAAAATTAGGCCAAAAACACAATGCCAAAACCACACCCCCAAATTCAAAATCGTGTTTTTGGCATTGTGTTTTCAACCTGCTTTTTGGAGACTACTCCGAAGCAAGTTACATCTCATATTGTAGCTTATTGTTTTAGCTACAAATTGGGTGGTAATTTGCCCAAGACTTTTTTGGAAAAAGTAGGCCAAAAACACAATGCCAAAAACACGATTTTGAATTGAGGGGTGTGCTTCTATTAGAGAGAATACGGTAGGCTTAGGGTAGCCCAACGCACTTTGGCCGTGAAGCAGAGCTTGCTGGAAGATAACCTACAAAAACCAAAAATACTTTGGGGATCTTCAAGCATCACAACTTAAGAAAAACTTTATGTTAAAGAGGGTCCTATTGCTCTCATAGAAATGTGATGTCTAATTACAGGCCAAAAACTAGTGTTTGTTGAATTATTAAGACATTCAAAGACAGAAAAATGAATATTTTAAGCGGATTTACCAGACAGAAAGCACCAACAATGTGATAGTAGGTGGGTGAGGAAAGAGAAAAAATATTGCGCAAGGAGTCCCTCAGACATACACATTAATTCCAGGCTGGTGGCAGAGAGAGGAGGCAAAATAAGGAGATTGTCAGACAAATACTCTTGAGTGAGAGAGTGAGTGCTTTTTACTTTTTCTCTGGCTTGCGCCTGCTTTAAATAGAATGAGAGGAGTGGTTGACTGGAGACAGCAGCACGTCAACACACAACAACAATAATAACAACAATGCACATAAAAATAAATAGATGCAGATAAAAAGAAAAAATAGGGTTTTGGAGAGGGTGAGACAAATTTTGCGATAGTTAAGCGTTAAAAGTTACGTGATGGTATAGATATAGCTAGGACAGAGCATACTGGTAGAGGATCAAAATGACCACCATTCGCTACAATGACCTTATCCAACCTTTTCATCCAATCGTCGACCGATCGGTTAATCATGGCGTAGTCCAATGGATTCTGTTATATGCCGTCTCGTATAACATCTTATATAACAAACGGTGTTTTAAGTGTTAAAGGTAGCATTCATGGCTCAGTGGTTTGGCTGTCCACTTTTTCGTTACAATAATTGGCGCAGTCGCAAGTTCGAATCCGCTCCCTCGTTTTCAGGACTATACGAGATTGAGATGTCCATCACCTAAAATTATTTCATGGCCATGTCATCTGTACACTTCTTCAAGAGCTTTTGACATTGGAGGTTCATCTTAGCGGGATGTTCTCTCTCCGGATTCCAAGTAGCTCTACGAACAGTTTCCCCAGTCCATAGAAATGCATACATTATTCAAAAATTCTAAGAGGGGAGGTGTTATATGCCGTCTCGTATAACATCTCATATAACAAAAGGTGTTCTATGCGTTGATAGCATGCATGGCTCATTGGTTTGGCTATCCACTTTTTCGTTACAACAGATTCAAATTATCTTCAATCTCCATGAATACTTAAAAAGAAAATAAGAGAAGAACAATAGAAAAAAGAAATGAAAAGATAATGGACAAAAAGTTTGAAGTTGAAAAAATTTTCAATGAAAAAATTACACTAATTTTGACTTACCCTTTAGGACATTTACGGTAAGTGTAATCCTTAGGGCCTAAAAATAAAGGTGAAATGTCCAGACGGTATACAGACCTCCTAGTGGTTTAAAATACAAGCGCAAGTGTCGAGGCGCAAATGTCGTGGGACGCAAACATTCCGAATAAAGACTAAAGAATAAAAGGTTCAACTTTCGAGAGTCCATGTCCTTTGGTGCTCATCTTGCACCTCCTCTTGTGTCCAAGGTCAATTAAAATTGGAATCAAAAAGTTTTTGAGTGGAGTTGTTGCCTTTAATTCCAATCAATTTCCTCTAATATATTCCTTCGAAATTTTCTCTAACCTCCAATTAATTCTAACTTTTTTTCTCCCTTCTCTATTGCAGCCATATTTCATGTTGCGCTTGCACCAAAAATATTTGTTTGGCGTCCAAGAGTGTGCACCAATAAGTAGAAAAAGAGGGATAGCAGAGAATAAAACCTTCTTGCTGATCACCTTAAAATACGGTTATGCATACCAGTGAAATTTTGTGTTCAGATTAGGATTTCTGAGGTTTTTTAACCTGAGGGGTGCCTCATTGCCTTGGGCTCGACTCCATCATACCAACTCGTCCAAAAAGTGGTTTTAGCGTATCATTTCGATGTTTTAGCACTCAAAACGTGCAGAAGACATGTTTTTAGGACACCGTCCATTTTAAGCTGTTCCTATGCATCCTATGCCCTTTTAAGCATGTCTAATACAGTCAAAACTGGATAAGCCGATACCACTAAATTCAAAAAAAAGTGTTTGTGGCATTGTGTTTTTGACCTATGTTTTGCTGGTGTCCTCTGGGCATGTTATATACCAAAACGTAGCCTAGAATCTAAGCTAAATTTTGATATACAAGATGCCCAGAAGACACCAGCAAAACATAGGTCAAAAACACAATGCCACAAACACTTTTTTTTGAATTTAGTGGTATCGGCTTATCCAGGTTTGACTGTACCCTAAAAAGCAGCCTCCCCTCATAAAAACCCATCCTAGTGTTGTTATTATTTTTGCAAACTTTGCGATATTTTTTTCTCTCTGAACACACATTTAACAAGGCCAAACAACAATTTTAATCACCTAACTAAAGGCTTGATCCCTTGATTGTTGGCTGAGTGCAAAAGATTGAATGTTTTTGTGGTTTATGTGAATAACAGTGTGTTTATGCACCTAAAGTTGATTCCTACCTTCAGTTTTTATTTAGTCGTTATTAGTTTGACCCATTTCCTGACCGGTCAAAATTCACAAGAGTGGTATTGTGGAGTGGACGAAGGAACCAAAGCTTTGTCTTTGTTTGCTGTTGGCAATTGCCCCAAAGATCCACGTGGGAATTAAGTAAATAGATGGAAAATTAGTTTGTAAGATTGGTTTTAGTAAATTGGTGCTGTTACAATCATGATCGGTGTAAGTGTTTCATGGTAGTTATGTAGTTTATCTGTAGTTATCACTCTGCTCTAATTTTATTTTCAGGCTACTCTTTCTACCGATACTTTACATATATGCTATACCAATGCGACTATCAGTTTGGCATTTGTATACGCAACTCGTACATAAATGATCCAATCTGCTCAAATCAACTGTATTCCACCCATGTGGAGGCAATAAGAATCTTTGGAGATTTGTATAAGCAAAATTATGGTTAATTGACACATTTAAGAGCCTATATTTTGTATTTTTTCTATTAATCTAGTAAATTAAAAAGATTTGAAATGAACAAAATAGCCGAACATATTGGCATTGGCTCAGATTGGAATCTCCCGTCAAATTACTCATTTATCCCCTCAAATTGCTTAAACTTGATTATCTCGGCTGTTTTACAACAAGTTTTTCTAATTTTTTGTCCCGTGTGTAGCGCCGGATCTGCTCTCTCTAATGCAGCATCAGTTGACTCAACGTTGCTGAAAAAAGCAGGAGAAAAAGGTGTTTGAATGTAGCAAAAGATTATCCCGTAAAATATCTTTTTCACTAACTTCTTCCAGCAACATTGAGTTAACTGATGTTGCATTAAAAAGAACAGATCCGGGGCTACACACTGAAAAAAAATAGAAAACTTTGTTGTAAAACAGCCGAGATAATCAAGTTTAAGCAATTTGAGGGGATAATGAGTAATTTGACGGATGAAACTACACACAGCCATTGGCATTTCGACAATTTTCCTGCTATCATGCCATTTGTGGAAAATAGTCTCCAAACTGCTAGTGTGCTTAGGTACACAAATTTTCTCGTCGTGTCTATTTGTCATATATAAATTAATTAATGTTTTTAAAAAGAGGCATACTCATGCCCGTCAGTGGTAAAAAATATCCAGGCTGGGGTTGAGCCGCACGACTGTACAAAATATATGCTGTTTTTTGTAAGACAAGAAGGAATCTTTCTGAAGAATACGAAGAAGTCTTTATATTTTGTTGAAATAGCGCCTTTTAAAAGACTCAAAATCTTTATTTTCAACCAAAATGGTCTATTGTCTCTTTCACTTTAATTTCTCTTGCTTCTAGTCAGCGTTGTCAATTTTGAATTCTCTTCGATCCAGGATTCATTGATTTTCAGAAATTCGGGAATATCACGGGCTGCAAATTTGGTTATTATGATGTTCTGTTGTTCTACAGGTGTATTGAAAGAGGTTACGCACGTTTCTTAGAGCAGCAAAAGTACTCCCAGTGTGCTCAACAAGAGTTGAACAAGATTTTCCAAAAATCTCTATCTCAATTGAATTGATTGTAAGACCGTGATGAAAAGGTCTCTGGAAAAAGGATCAAAAATGTTATGCACATCACTACTCCTTTTATATTGTTAAATGAATCATTTGTTGTAACAAGTCTTTCTTGCATTACAAGAAAAAATCCTTCCATATTCATATGGAAAATTGTTTAGCGCTGATAGTACATTAGACTTACTTTTACAGTTTCCTTCTCCTAAATAATTGACCAGAGTCTTGTTTTTAATAAAAAGTTATTAGGAATGCGTTATTTTACAAAGGTGGGCTTACTTTACAGCTAATATTGTTTTCTTTTTTCAGTAAAACATAGCCAACTTTCTACGCTTTGTGTTCGGGAAGAAAATGTCGTTGCAAAAGCTGTCTATCGAGAAAGTGGATTTGAAAGGAAAGAGGGTTTTGATGCGTGTTGACTTCAATGTGCCGCAGGACAAGCAAGGAAAAATTACTAATAACCAACGCATCCTGGCAGCTATTCCGACAATCAAGGTATTTTTGAGCTGTTTTATAAACAAAGTTTTCTGATCATCGTATTATTACTTTCTAGTACGCCTTGGACCATGGCGCTAAATCGGTCGTTTTGATGAGTCATTTGGGTCGTCCCGATGGTCAGCGTAAAGAACAGTACACTTTGAAACCAGTGGTCGCTGTTTTGGACAATCTTCTTCAAATTTCGTCGTAAACTATTAGCCATTAAAAAACTTTTCTTAATACATTCTTCATTTGTAGTCCAGTAAAGTTCTTGAACGATTGTGTTGGTGCTGAAGTTGAGGCTGTTACTGCTAATCCGGAGAATGGAAGCGTCTATTTGCTGGAAAATCTGCGTTTTCATGTGGAGGAAGAAGGTAAAGGCAAGGACGAGTCGGGTCAAACGGTGGGTCACTAATATGTGTGTATGGGAGGTAATAATTTATTTTAACAGGTAAAAGCGTCTAAAGAAAGCGTTGAAGCTTTCCGCAGCTCCTTATCTAAACACGGTGATGTCTTCATTAACGATGCTTTTGGAACCGCTCATCGTGCTCATAGGTGCGTTTTCAAAATTTTCTTGGTCTATTTTACAAAACAGATTAATGACACTTTTGGACTTATTAAGAATTTTATTATCAATCAAATTTGGTAAGAATCATACATCTTAGTTCTATGGTCGGTTGCTCTCTTCCCGTAAAAGCTGGCGGACTTTTGCTTAAAAAAGAATTGGATTACTTTGCTAAAGTGTTGGAATCTCCAGCTCATCCATTTTTGACAATCATTGGTGGTGCCAAAGTCAAGGACAAGATTCAATTGGTGGAAAACCTGCTTGACAAAGCCGATGAAATGATTGTTTGCGGAGGAATGTCTTTTACCTTTTTGAAAGTCCTATATGGCGTTAGCATTGGAAAGTCGTTGTTTGATGAAGAGGTAGAAATTTTGATTTTTAAATGGGAAGACCAGTGCGCTGCTAAAAAAGGTGAAGACTAGCAAAGTTTTTCTTCTCGTTCTATTTTTAACTTTAAACTCCTTTAACCTCAATGATTTTAAAAAACTTCTAGAAAAATTTTTGTATGTTGTCTCCTTTTTCTTGTTGCGCACGAATGTATCCCTTTAAATAAGTCATATATTTTGTTTAAGGGTTCTAAAATCGTTCAAAAGCTAATGGACAAGGCTAAGGAAAAAAACGTGAAAATTCATTTGCCGGTGGACTTTGTCATTGCTGACAAGATCGAGGAAAATGCAGCTACTTCAGTGGTGGACAAGAAAGCAGGCATTCCTGAGGATAAAATGGTATTTTAAAACGTTAAAAATTAAATTAATGTATTTATTAATTTTGTTTGTAGGGACTCGATATTGGTCCCGAGAGTCGCAAGCTTTTCTCTGACGTCATACTGAACTCGAAGACTGTAGTTTGGAATGGACCAGCCGGCGTTTTCGAAGTAGAAGTTTTTGCTCAAGGAACCAAGAGCCTATTGAATGCTGTTATTGAAGCTACTCAAAAGGGCACTATTACTATTGTTGGTGGGTTTCCTTCACAATTACAGAAGTTATATATAGTTTTTATAAATGGTTTAAGGCGGAGGGGATACTGCTACCGCTTGCGAAAAATGGAACGCAGTTGATAAGGTCGTCTAAAATGTTGAAAAAAAAGCTTATGTAAAGATTTTTTAGGTCAGTCATGTGAGCACTGGTGGAGGTGCTAGCCTGGAGCTTATGGAGGGTAAAGTTCTTCCCGGTGTTGAGGCACTTGATGCTGACAAATAGAGCTAGAGAAACAATTTTACCATATTAGATTAAATTTTTACACTTTCTATTTCCGGTTCTAGATACCTATTTGAAGTTCACGGCTATAAATGCTACTTTGGAAAATTGTATAGTAGAAATAATTACTATTTAGAGCTTTTCTATTTCTAGGTGAGGCAAAATGATTAGTTTTTGATTTTAATCATTTTTATTTCGCAGCATGTGTTTCATTTATTCAGCAAGAGTTGGTTGGATCAAAAGTTATTACATTATATTTTAAATTGGAGAGATCCATTGATTGCTAGGTCTGACACATATTAATAAGCCAGATAATGAAACGGTAACCCTACTTAAGCTCAGAAATTAGACTGGAGTCACCAGTACCAGGCCTGTGTTCAGCAAAAAATTGTCCTCCGCCTCTGGCCTCTGCCTTTAAAATTTTTTCCTCCGGCGGAGGCTTTGGCCTCCACTCCGGAGGATTTCTCCGGAGGCCAGCACAGGCCTGGCCAGTACGCATATGGGTTTTGGGTTGTTTCATGACACAACCGCAAAAACGCATATCCTGTTGCTTAAAGTAAAGTTTAAAAACCTGCTAATTAAAACCTGGGAATGGACTTTGTTCTAAAATCAGATAGGATAACAACTTTGTTCACAGTAAAATCAGTTCCATTCTTTGTCTTTTTGAAGAATGGTAGATTTTGTCGAACCATCTTGTTCAATCCCACTAAAATAAATGGTTCTATGGCGGAAATATTCATCGCTGACATTGTAATTATAAAAAAGTTATAAGGCGTAGGCAGACTTAACAGTAATGGTTGGAAAAAGAGTACTAAACTAGGCAAAAAGGTAATGAAGCATTGCAAAAAAAGTTGACATCGTCGATTTACTTGTCGCTGCACTTGGGAGCTGAGCAGAGAGTGTTCTAAATTAGATTTATTAAATACTTTTAACATAAATAAATGACATAAATAGACTCGGTTCTCCGTATCAAGCCAATTATTCTTTATGGTTGTTATTGTCTGCGACGGCAATGGCCCTTCGAAAGGATAAAGATCCAGTACCCACCAATACCCCCAATAAGCAAGAAGCTTGTACCGGTCCCCAGGGGTGCCGGGTTGTCGGGACTCGACTGTACACGATCATTAGTCTGTCAGCGCTGTCAAAGCAATTTAATGAGTCATAGCGCAAGAGGCACTTTTGTGACACTCTTTGTACAAAATTCAAATAAGAAGTAGAGGGCAACGCCCCTGGTATCAAGTGTGTACTTATTTCAAGTCAAGACTTACTTTTGCCATACCTCTCCGATAACAATTTCACAAGTGCTATGATATAAATAAGTAGTCCAATGATAGACAAAACACTAAATATATAGGTGCTCATGAAGTTATGAAAGATGGCTCCTTTTAGAGAGTAATTGTACAAGGAGTAGTCTTCAAAGTAAAAACTTTCAATAGAATGGCCTGTGAACACTGCTGGGTCAGTGTCCACTATCAATAAAGTCCAGATGCAAGTGGTCAGACTAATTATCCAGCATGATAAGCCACTTAGCATAGTAAATCTACAAGCATTCTTATGAAATTTTTGGAGCTACTCTTTTGCATAAAAGTTTGTCAAATTAGTAAAACTAGTATGTCTCATTATTATCGCAGTCTGTTCGCATGTTCTCTGTCTGTCTGCCTGTCTGTCTGCCTGTCTGTCTGTCTGTCTGTCTGCCTGTCTGTCTGCCTGTCTGTCTGTCTGTCTGTCTGTCTGTCTGTCTGTCTGTCTGTCTGTCTGCCTGTCTGTCTGTCTGTCTGTCCGTCTTTCTCGTGGATCTTTCTCTTGGATTTTCTTTACCTGTCTCGATGCTTCAACTTCGATTTCAATTCAATTGTGGTCGTTAGATTTGATGGTAATCTTACTACCCAAGGAGTTGAAGAAAAATAGGGTGTGCTGCTCTATTAGAACAAATTCCCTATTTCTTCTCTCTAATTTTATCCCAACCCCGTTAAGGGGTGAGGATTTTTAGCCAAGGCTTCATTCAAAATCGTGTTTTTGGCATTGTGTTTTTGACCTACTTTTTCCAGACAAGTCTTAGGCAACTTACCACTTAAATTGTAGCCTATTTGTCTTAGCTACAATTTGGGCGGTAAGTTGCCAGAGAGTCCTCGGGAAAAAGTAGGTCGAAAACACAATGCCAAAAGCACGATTTTGAATTGGGGGGGAGGATAATTTAAAGAAATACGGTATGCTAAATTGAATGATGTGCAAAGGACTGCGTTACCCAATTTCTTTCTCACGTTCTTATAAAAATTTATATGGATTAAGTTTTCAATCAAAATTTATTAACTCACTTAGCAGTCCACAGTTGGTTGAATTTGACTGGGCTGAAGAGTGCATGTGCTCTGTTTATTGCAATCAGTATCAAATTTAAATGAACAGTATACAGACATAGGCGACACACAAAAGTCGAAAGTTGATTAGAAATTGGCAACTTCTTGTTACTTAGAATTTCTATAGATAACCACATGAATTGGCTGAGCGCCGAAATACTAGCTACTGCCTTAATGAAATAAAAAAAATACCGTATTTTTTCCAAACACCCCCTGCTCTTTAATAAGCCCCTGTCGCTGACTAAAGGGTTTTATATCTCAAAGAATTTTTTTTATATTTTGGTTGGGCAATAGGGATGTAATGGAGTTCTACTAAGAAAAATCAGATTTTTAGTCTAAAAATCCGATTGCTCAAAAAATATGTCAAAAACGAACAACAACAACACACAAGCAAAAGCTCAACCATGCAGGCAATGGCTGTAGTGTTAATGCTCTTCCGTTTGGATCCAATAAAGCAAGATGATCAGCAGTAAAACTATTAAAACCAATCCCACCAAAATAGACGTCATAAGCCAGCCTTTAGGCTGCCTTCTCTTCTAAATTAAGTTATTGCCAAAACAAACATCGGAACACACATACTTCCGACTTCCATTTGTTCCGCACTTTTTTCACTTTCGACTTCCAGTCTCAAAATTTTACTTCCATTACATCCACATTAGGCACCCGAAATTCTCAAATCGATCCAAAAATTTCCTACTTTTAATAAGAGGATTGAAAAATGAGCAGAGAATTATTAGAAAGAATATGGTAGATGTATTAATCGAATGATAAAGCGGATAAAATGATCTACCCTATTCTCTCCAATAAATTATGGTGTACAGCTGAACCACACCCCCCCCCCTAATTCAAAATCGTGTTTTTGGCATTGTGTTTTTGGCCTACTTTTTGGAGACTACTCCCAAGCAAGTTACCACTCAAATTGTAGCTTATTGTTTGAGCTATAAATTGGGTGGTAACTTGCCTGAGACTTGTTTGCAAAAAGTAGGCCAAAAACACAATGCCAAAAACACGATTTTGAATTAGGGGGGGGGGTGCTATTAGAGAGAATACGGTAAATGATACAGTCTACCCTTGCTCATCCATCCTTCACGGACTTAGGGGTCGGATTAGCGAGGTTTTGCTGTAAATGTATTTAATGCAAGCATATATGGCAAGCATCTCACATAGGGTAGTCGATTTGGGCACCTGTTTTCGGGTAATTGGAAACAAAACCCGGTTCTCTTCGGGTTTCGGGTAACCGTTAGGTGCGGGTACCCGAAAATTTCGGTTACCCGACAGCCCTAATTTCATATGAAGGTTTTTTTTTATGCAGTAGGCCCCAGTTAACAAAACTATGTTCAAATTCTATCATTGTGAGGTTTTTTTCAAGCATATTTAGTAAATATTTAGTTACTACTACTACTTTTTAAAACATATCTAGATAACCTTTTCACTTTCATTAGCTTCGGCGACCAAGGCAATTTTTGAACCTGTGGTAACCAAACTTTTTTCAAAAACCTATTTTTTAGTTAGGGAATCGTTAGAAAACAATTTTTTTATCCTTTTTAGCGTGTAAAAATTACTTAGAAGACGTTAAAACACTATTCACAGTTAAGAGAAAAAGGACCTCCCCCCAGGGACATAATTACCAAATATAGTACGCATTTCTAAGTCGGGTAGTTGCCGTTATTTTTAGTAGAAAAAAAAAGCGCTTACATGGCTGCAAAACAGAATAAAGATAAAGTTGGTTTTTGATAGCCGATAGATAGCAACAATAACGAATAAGTAGAAGAGTATGAAACCTAAGGCCAAGAACAAAAATATACACCCGAAGATTGGATTTTTGCTGCGGCCTGTGTCGGCTGAGTCCTCCATTTTCTAAACTAAGCAAGTAAAATAAAGTTACTTATATGTTATTTATCGTTCTCACAAGGAAAACTCGTTAATTTGATTTTCACTCCATATGTGGTGTCCGGCCTCACTGCATATGCAGTATATGACTTTAAATTAAATTAGTTGAGATTATATGCCCATGGCGACAAAAGTTTGAATAAAAAACGTCCTATAGTAGAAAAAGAGGTATGCCTTTTGCAGAATTTTTGCTCAGCTACACTGAAAACTGGTAATTTATCAGCCTTTGACGCTTTTTTTAGTAAAGCTATGCAAAAAAAAAGCTTGATAAACTACCATTTTTCATTAAAGCTGGCTAAAATGCATGCATTGAGCAAGCTGTGCGCGCCTTATAGGACCAGGGCAAAAAGTACCTGTAGTTGCATTTATTTCTCTGAGCAAAAATATTGCTCAGATTCATCTCTGAGTTACCTCTAAAGTCTAATAGTAAGTCTGTGTGCGCATCTCTAACTCTGGCTCGGGGCTTGGAGTTGAAAATTTTGTTGTGAAATTTGATCTTTTCAAAATTGTCTCTTTTTAGATGAAATATTCGCCTGAAGAACGATCGAAGTGCGTCGAATGGTTTATCCAGGAGGGAAATAGCGTGGTCAGCTTTCAGAAGAGATACCGCAATGTGACAGCTCCGAATGCAAACAGGATCAAAGAGTGGTATGCCAAGTTCCAGGACGACGATCTGAATAACAAGAAACGGGTTGGAACAAAGGTTTTTTCATTCTTTTTTAGCATTGAGATATTGGAGCATATGAGCACAGACTGGAATACTGTTTGGCCGTCGACGGAAGAAGCACGGAACAGAAATACCAAGAATAAAATTTAAGCTTTGTATGAAAATTCCTATTTGTTTTGGTGAAATTGCTGGGCGACACCACAAGTTTGGTACCATTCTCTTTGCGACACTGTCCTCTATCGAATAAAAAAAGATCTCGTCAGAATGTCGTGAATTCAAAAAGTTATCGCAAATTTTCATTCGTCCGTCTATAAAAAATCACCCTGTAATAACCTGCACATAACCAGCGCTAAGACTAAAAAACACGAAATCAATTTCAAGGACACAGTCAAGAGGTTAAAAGCCGCCTACACCATAACCATTCCTCCACTGAACTTCCATCTTAAAAACTACGTTTGGATTGCGCTTGAGAGACCGAAAAACAGTTCTCTTTGATACTTCCAGATTGAGAACCAGCTTGATTTCATCGGCACTCTTTACAGAATTAGACGCTTCTTTCATCACGCTTGCTAAACTTCCTCTCACAACCAAGACGCTTCTTTTGTCTATAGCTGAAAAGATCTCTCATTAAATTCCGGATAACACATGGAGATCGCTTGAGTTCACGCACAATTGCTTTTTCACAGCCTTTTTCTCGGTCTAGAAAGCAGCAAGTTGATCTTTTTTCAAACTCCCACATTTGTTTTCTACACGACCGATCAAAAATAACACCAAGGAGAATATGAAAAAAATTAACCAAAAAACCTAAAAGGAGTTTGCAGCAATGGCCCGCCTCATTTTCAATTTTTAGGACAAAACTCTTTTTGTCTGAGTATAAATTTGATTTTTTCTTCCGCAACTGTAGTTTTTATGCCATTATATGCAACTGTCGTAAAGGATTGACTAGTGGCTCCTTAAAAACACTCTTAACTCGTTTAAATCCGAGCGGGTTATAATTATGTCCCACAGTGTACTATAAATTCTTTATGCACTAAGCTCTAGAGAGCCTATTCTAGTAAACACAGTTATGTTCAAAGTGTTGCCCTTCAAAAATAAAACTTCTTTGCCCCTGCCTTCCCAGTATGCTTCTTGATTCCTTCGAAAATAGCTTTTTTAGTTTTTTTTTAAATTCATTTATAGGGCATAAAGAGTACTTGTGAGCAGTTTGTGCACATTTCTACAAAATTGCTGGTTATCTCCTCGACTATTATTATAATTAGGATGGAAAAAAAAATCAAACAAACCTTTGGTGTGTATCCTATCCACAAAGTGCGATAGGTGATGAAAAAATAACTTGATTTGGCAGGCATACTTCCATCCCTATTCCAATGCCTGAAAATTGTGATAAACAATGAAAATATATGAGCCGAATTGACTCGTAAGCAAATTTATGTAAGATAATTGACAGCACCTATTTTCGTTGCAAATACAACCCAAAATAAGGCAAAAAAAATTGAAAGAATTGTGGTCTAGTTGGGATACATTCGCTTTTGCAAATCCCACTAAGAAAACTTTAAGCTATTTGGCGATGAAATTAAACATGCAATCAGATTACTTAGCACACACACAAAGATAAATGAATTAGAGCGCTATAAAACCAAGGGTTGCAAAGATTTAGAAGAAAAGAGCTATGTGGTTTTTTGCTATACGATCTTTATACAAGCTTATTAATCAGACGACTAGCTTCTAGAATGGTTGCAAAAATGTAGGCTTTTTCACTGGGGAATAAAATCTCAAGAGACTAAACGACTGTGTAAAGATTGGTGAATGTAACACTCAGGCTCTTGCCTGTTGGACTGGACCCCTGCCTCATTACATCCAAAAAGGTGCAAAAGTAATTTTGAAATTGAATATCTTTTGTTTAAATCTTGACAAACTGTTCATTAAGTTCATCTGCATCATTTCCTTCTCCACAATTTCTTCGAGGATCACAGCGAACACATACTTTGGGCTTAAAACAATAGTTAAAAACAAGGAGAGAAACAAGGCAACAAATGGGCTGTATTCTAAGATACCGTATTCTCTCTACAGTCAAACCTGGATAAGCCGACACCCCTAAATTCAAAAAAGTGTGTTTGTGGCATTGTGTTTTTGACCTATGTTTTGCTGGTGTCTTCTGCGCATGTTATATACCAAAATTTAGCTTAGATTCTAGGCTACGTTTTGGTATATAACATGCCCAGAAGACACCAGTAAAACATAGGTCAAAAACACAATGCCACAAACACATTTTTTTGAATTTAGGGGTGTCGGCTTATCCCAGGTTTGACTGTTATAGAACCACACCCCCTAATTCAAAATCGTGTTTTTGGCCTACTTTTTGGAGACAAGGGAATTTAAATTTCGAAAGTGCTGTGACAAGCAACTTTCCTGCCCCTCTAATCCCTTCAAAAGTAGATGAAAAATGCTTCTTATATGGTCAATATTCCCGGAAAGACCAGATACTTTGGGGTGGGGTTTAATACAGTAGCGCCGGTAACCACTTCAATTTCTTTTGTTCTAAATGCTAAATTCACACTGTATAAAGGTGCCTGAAAAGCCAAGAAGCATTATAAAAATAACTTGCGCCCATTTATTGGAATGACCCTTTATTTTAAGCCGTCTGGTATGAGTCCTGAGGATTAGATAGTGTCTGAGCAGTCCAATAAAAAGTGGCCAATTAAAGGGGCTTATAATATGCATCTTTCTAATCGCTGTCTTTGAGTAGAAGTAAAATTTGGCAGTATAGTCAACACAATATGTGCTCCAAGGCTACCATAATCTCAGTCTAAGCCTTTTTTTGGCCAAAAAACAGCTGAAAAGTGGACTTGGTTCCCCTCACCTGGCTGTGTTGGCTCTCAAACACTTGAACATCTCCGCATGCTGGTGTTCACATCTCAACTCCAAGCCCAACCCCGTATACCTCCCCCCCCCTCGAAAAGTACTTGGATTAGGTAAATTGACCATTTAAGAAGCATTTTTTGACCATTTTTAAAGGATGAAGGGCTGTATAGGGAGGGGAAGGGACAGGTAAGCGGCCACTTTCTATGGAGGGCCACTCAAGAAAGAAAAGATTTTGAACATAGCTTTGTCAACTGGGCTCTACCACATAAAGAAGCTGTGGTATGCATGCCATTTTCATGCATCCACAGCTTCTTCTCCAGTCATTTATGTCTCAGGTATGGGTGTGTGCGCATCTCTACTCCAAGCCCCCGAGATCCAAGGGGAGAGGGTATAATCCAGTAGAGCTACCTTTTCTTTAGCCTCTGTCCTAGCTGGATGTATACCATGACGTAACTTTAACGCTTTCTGCACTTAACTATCGCAAAATTTGTCTCACCCTCTCCAAAACCCTATTTTTTCTTTTTATCTGCATCTATTTATTTTTATGTGCATTGTTGTTGTGTGTTGACGTGCTGCTGTCTCCAGTCAACCACTCCCCTCACTCTATTTAAAGCAGGTACAAACCAGAGAACAAGTAAAAAGCACTCACTCGCTGTTAGTTTTTAATTACTCTGTCTAGATTTTTGGGCCCTACTAAAAGGCGGGATTTTTTTTTTGCATTGTTTCGCCGTTGATTTTTTTATTTATGTTTTTTCTTTCTTTTCTTGAAGAAAGCCAGCTTTTGGGAACTTTACCTGAGACATAAATGAGTGGAGAACAAGCTGTGGATGCATGAAAATAGCATGCATACCACAGCTTTTTCATGCAGTAGGTCTTTGTAAGGGAAAATATGTTCAAGATCTGCTCTTCACCTGCAGAATGGACCCCCATTACAAAGTGGCCCCTTACTTGTCCCTTCCCCTGCCTATACAGGGAACTCTTATAGAAAGGTCCACACCGCCTTTTTTTTCACCGTAATTTTAGGCAATTGGATCTCTTCATGGAATCAATGCGATCTCTTCGTGTAATCAATCTATTTCAACTTCTCCCGGCTATTGGGCAAGTACAGCAAAGGTCGTATTCCTGTGGATCAGCAAAAGGGGCAATAACAGTGGTCCTTCGGTGGCGTAGAACGTGGAGAAAGTTCATCGTGTTTCTTGTAAAATCTTCGAGCAATTCATTTTGGAGTTTCTGTGGCGATCAAAATTCGGTGGGGTCAATGCTTTTTACGAATTCTGCTCTCAGGTGAAGGAAATATATGAAAATAGTGTAATATTGTGATTCTTTTTTGTGTTATATCGTGTAAGTTGGATAAAAGGCGGTGTGGACCTTTCTATATGAGTTCCCTTTGCAGCCCTTTCTCCCCTGAAACTGGTCAATGAACCTAGAAAACGCAAGTACTTTTTTGGAGCACGGGGTGGTATAAACGATTGGGGGGCTCCGATTGGAGATATTGATAATATAATGGAGTAGCGCCGAAATTTTATTCTCTAGCTTCAAGTTTTAGTTCCTTCCATTTCCTTGGAAGCATTTTGCACAGTATTATACTTGGCGCAGAGAATCTATGTAGACCATTTAATAGAAGGCTTTTCGATGTGGTCTAGTAGGGCGAGGACTCTTATTTTTTTTTAACTTTAATGGGACAGTCTTCTGCCGTTTGTCTTTTGCAAAGTAAATTTCACTGAAAACATCAATTGATTCTCCTTTATTGTGCTCAATTCTCTAAAAAGATAAACAAAGGTCTATTGATTACAATTTTGTCATATTTATATGTTGGTCGTGCATTTAAGACATTATTTGTAGACGGTCTGCGCCAATAAACAATTTCTTTTGGAAGGCTGACCTCAAGAAATGCAACTAACAATCATAATTTAATATTTAAGGGAGTCACCCACCTTGGTCCCCCTGTGGTTTTGTTAACAAGGCAAATTGATTCTGAGACGGGTTCTTCTGACTAAATTGTTAACTGGGGCCTGTTGCATAAGGAAACTCTGGTATGCATACATGTTTTATGCATCCAGAGTCACTTACCGTAGATTTATGTCTCAGGTATGTGTGTGTGTGTGCATCTCAAACCCAAGCCTCCTTACAAATTTCACAACTTCGACTGTTTTCTACTCTTTTATCAAATAGCTTTATGTGTGTTGTGTTTTTTCCTACCTTCTAAACCTTCTAGTTCAATAAATAAGCGGGTTCACTCACCTGTTGCAAATCAATCACCAAAATTGCACCAGAGAGCAAATGGGCCGAAGTCCATCGACGAGAACTAGATCGCCAAGAAAAAGGAAGACAAATGACCGTCTCATGACTCATCTCTCCACCCCCAAAGAGTGGAATGTGATTTCATTTCACTATCAGCAGCTTTTTAGGTTTCATACATCCACATGCTCTTGCCTAAGGGACTCTGGTGGGAGTTGCAGTGAAAACCGATGCAGTCTACAGCTCCACAATAACTGCTTTGTCTGCTCTTTCTCATGTGAATTTCAAGCCTTTTTATTTCTTTTGTGGGGTGTGGGTTGTGAAAACGATAGAACATTTAGCTTTTCTCCCAATTGTCCATTTTTACTCGAATTCAATGTATCGGCTCTATTTTACTTATGATACCGTTTCCTCACTTTTCCGGCTTTTTTGAGGCGACTCACAATCGTTTTTTGGCTCACATCGAACTGCTCGGCTAGCATCCTGGTAGTCAGGCTCTCATCATCTTCTACGACTTGCACAAGGGGCTGCTCGTCATAATCTGAAAGGCTGTCGCTTCCTTTATCATCTTGAAGACTTGTGTCACCGGAATTAAACTTTTGGAACCACTTCCGAACTTGACTTTCCCCAATTGTTCCTTCACCAAAAAGTTGATTGAGATCGCGAAACGACTGGGCTGCGGTCCATCCTTTCTCGAAGTGATAAAGCATAATATGACGACTATGAGTATGATTATCGACACGCATTTTCGAATTAACTAAATAGTGAGGAATATTAATATGCGAAAAATCTAAACAAAACGCCAATAATATGGAAATAAACGCGCGCAAATGAAACGATCATCAATTATCACTCAGCTCAATATAAATAAAGGGGGTCTACAATTAGAGAGAATACGGTAGGATTTGGCCGGTGAATTTGTGCTTATTCCTGCTCGGTCCCAAGGATAGTCAGATTATCTGTAGTAAATTAACCGGAGTTTTGGTGTATCCGGTCTTCGCTTTTTTAAATCTACTTATATTTTGAGTACCCTATGTTATAAACAGAGCTAAATACTTTAAAGCTAAAATTTTTAGCTATTTAAAGCTAAATACTTTCTAAACAAAATGGTGGCACACAACTTTATGTTGGATGCAGAAGCCATTGAACAAGATGCTCTCACCTCACTGAACAATGTCCAACAACCACCCGATGCGCTGGTCATGAGGCTCAACACTCAGGGAAGGCTGGTCTCCGAGAGCGATAGCACAGACAGCATGATCGGCATTGAACAGTCGGCCACTGCTGTAGAAAGCCCAACAATGGGGTGATAAAAATATTTGGCGCTTATTTGGCGCTGCTAGGATATAAACACCTCCCCCCGAATAGCTCCAAGAATATCCCCCCCCCTCCCAATCCTCAGAGCTTTACAACTTTGAAGATCATGGTACTGACACCATACTCAAAGATGTAGCTGAGATTCTGGGCTATATTTTTGAGTATGGTGTCAGCACCCAATTGTTGGGTGATCACCGACCGTGGTGACGAGAGAGGGGGAGGATTAATAGAGGCTATACAGTATGTCTTAGGTGTGCTTGTGCGCGCATCTCTAACTCCCAAGCCTCCGTCGCCGCCGTCAGCAGGCTTGGAGTTGAGATGCGCGCACACGCCTACCTGTGAGATGGGAGGCGGGCTTAGGGGTATATCCTAGTAGCGTCACTTCTTTTTGGACTATAATAAAAAGTATAGGGCAAACTCATCTAATGAAAAAAGAGTTATATTGTTGGATGGTTACAATCTTTCCATAGAAGATTTGGTAGACTGCTCCAAAGATTTGTGCCAAATTAAGGTTGAATAAGTCAACATGCTGTACTCTTAATGCCAACAACAGTTGCTTTTACAGCTCTCAGAAACGGCAAGAAGGCGGATAAGAGAAGCTCGTTTATTCTTGGAAAAGGTTGTAGCTGAGCACAGAGGTAAGTGCAAATATAACAAACTTGTGAAGAATAGAAGTTGTTTAGTTGTATATGGAATAACAACAGGATTTGGCACATTTGCCAATGTTGAAATACTGCCTGATGAGCTGAGGTACGCATTAAAATATTTACCGTATTTTCTTTAATAAGGCTCCATGGGGTCTTATTTTTCAACCACTCTCGGGACATGGGCCCTTATTAGAGAGAATACGGTACAGTCGAACTTTGATAACCTACCACGGAGATAACCCGCCATCCTCGACGACCCGTCATTCTTGATCCATCGCCGACAAAGAAAAATACCTCGATGAGCCGTAACCGTGCACATTTCGCACCATTTTTTAAACTTCCGCCAAATTTTTTCAAATTTCCATCAATCCTGTCCTGTTTCTGGTTGTGTTTCGTCGTCATTTTTTTGTGTTTTTTGCACGTTGTACCATTTCTTTTTTTTTTTAGATGGGAAAGTTGAAGCAAACTGCAATTACACTGGACGATCTCGAAAGCGATCATCGAGGCGGCTGCATCAAACAACAACAAGTCCGTTTTCGCCAACCAGTTCAAGATTCTACGCACAACACTTAATGGGACTGTCAAGGGCAAGGATGCAATTTTGAAGGCGATGGAAGAAGTTGACATTGCAAAACGAGCTCGACTCAAGCCAGCAATGCATGATGATGGAAGAACCGCTGGTCCTATCGATCAAAAAATCAAGAGTCTGAATCTTCCGGTGAGCGGCGAGCTTGTGAAGATAAGCATTTGAAATTTGTGGAAGTTGTTGAGATAAAGCTTTGATTAAATAAATATGAATATTTCAACTTGACGAAGCTCACCCGCGATAACCCGTCGCCCTCGATAACAGGCTACCTTTCGTCAGCCCCCAGGGGTGATGGGTTATCGAAGTTCAACTGTATATGTAAAAGAGAATTGATGCATAAAAACAATATGCAGACCAGAGTTTTTTGTATGTTCAAATCCCATTTTGTTTGGCATAGTAGAGTAATATAAGATTTCTTTTAGACAACTTCAGCTAAATCTCATCCGCTCTCATGCTACTGGTTATGGAAATCCTCTCACTCCTTCCAAGGCTCGTATGCTTCTTGCACTTCGCATCAATGTGCTCGCCAAAGGACATAGTGGGATTTCAGTGGAGAATGTGGATAAATTAGTGGCCGCTTTTAATGGTTCTTTATAATACAGTTAAAACTCGATTTAACGGCTCCCCACTAGGCTCAATTTGGTTGACCTCTCCCCCACAAAATATCAACAACCAGACCGCCGATTTAACGGCCGCCTAGGGCTGCTCTCAGGAGAGGGGAGCATTAAATTGAGATTTGGCTGTATACTATAGAAATAAATTTGGTATACACCATTATTTATTCCAGCCTTTTGTGTCTCTTTTATACCTGAGCAAGGCACCGTTGGCTGCAGTGGCGACCTGTGTCCACTAGCCCATTTAGCTCTGGGGCTATTGGGCGAAGGCCAGATGTGGTCGCCTTCCACTGGCTGGGCACCTGCTGCTCATGTTCTCCAAGTAAATGGGCTAGAAAAAATGGAGCTAGGTCCAAAGGAGGGACTGGCACTGATCAATGGCACTCAGATGGTTTCTGCTATCGGCAGCATGGGTTCACATTTTTTGGATTTTAAGAAGAAATAATATACTCTTTAAGCTCTTCTCCGTGCCGAAAATGTTGCAAAGCAGGCAGACGTGATTGCAGCTCTTACATTAGATGTGCTTA
Organism: Subanguina moxae; assembly: GCA_000981365.1. NCBI lineage: Eukaryota > Metazoa > Nematoda > Chromadorea > Rhabditida > Anguinidae > Subanguina > Subanguina moxae. Next base: position 3,000 of record BBSZ01000387.1, on the reverse strand, counting down.
AAGGCACTAGTCGAGCTTATGATGCGAGTTAGGAGATTTTTTGAATAAATGTGGTTAAATAAAGAGCCATAAATGCTTCGTCTTTTATTTTGAGATAGTCGAGTTTCTTTATTTACCAGAGCCTAGTAGCTCTAAGGATTGGGGGGGGAGGCGGTGGGGGGTTATTATACCCTAGTAAGCCAAAATTTTCCAAGATTGTAAGAAAATTTCACTGCTCTCTAATAATTACATAAAAAATTCTCAACTTGCAGACATTCACCGTGTTCGCCCACATAAGGGTCAAAACATAGTAGCTGGTCGACTGAGAGCTCTTCTCCACTCCGACCTCAATCGGTCTGAAATTGCGGGTAAACATAATTGCATAAATCTACTAATAGCACTAAACACTTTCCAGAATCCCACAGAAACTGTGGCAAAGTACAAGACGCCTGTTAGTTTGTGGCACTATGGCACTCTTTCACTTTATGTACCACCCTTTTTTAATCTCATTTTTGCATCCCATTTTCTGACCAATGACTTCAGTACAGGAATTGTGTTGTGGGGCTGGGAGCAGGCCTTTGACTGGAGTTAGGGCCAGGCAAAGTAGTCCACCACATTCCAGTCGGGGGAGTTGTTCCCAGTTTTTTTTTTGGGTGCCCAGTTTTTAATTGGGTTGGTGTGGTGTGGGTCCACTTGATGAACTCCGGGAAGTTTTCAGCAATCCGTTTCTGTGTTTCATAAGCTCTGTGGCTGGCCGCCGAACCTTGTTGGATACATCATCCAAACCCCCCGCCCCCATTGTTTCAGCCCATGACAGCACTTCTGTCTCCAATATCTGCCGATATTCCAGCCCGCTGAATTTTGTTATAGAAAACAACACAAAAAAGCTACTACATGACTCATTTTTGGGTTTAAGGGGGCTTATCGGGGGTAGATAGACCGAAGGACTGCCTAATTACTAACTTTTATCAAGAATGTACACACTTTTATAGACACTCTTCGATGTGTTCCCCAAGTGCATGGAGTTGTGCATGACACGATTGAATTTTCCAAGTCCATACTTACCACAGAGATCAACTCGGCCACCGACAACCCACTCATTTTTGCCGAGTTGGAAGAAATAATTTCTGGAGGCAATTTCCATGGCGAGTATCCAGCCAAAGCACTAGACTATTTGGCCATAGCAGTGCATGAACTGGCCCAAATTAGTGAGCGAAGGCTAGAGAGATTGGTCAACCATGAGTTGAGTGGTCTGCCCACCTTTTTGACTAGAAATGGTGGCTTGAATTCCGGCTTCATGACCATCCAGCTGTGTGCAGCCTCTCTTGTTTCCGAGAATAAGGTGTTGTGCCACCCTTCTTCAGCAGATAGTATTCCCACTAGTTGCAATCAGGAAGACCACGTCAGCATGGGCGGATTCTCGGCCAGAAAAGCATTGCAAATTGTGGAGCATACTGAGGCTGGTTGGTGATTCAACCTTTTTTACAGGAGCATCGTTTTTTTGTTACCTATTTATTAGTACAGCTCCAGCAATTGACCAACAATCAAGCGAGTCATCAGCATTATTATCGACACTATTTTGCTCTTCTTCCGGATCAGCTTCTTCCAACAGCTCGGCCCATTCTTTGTCGTCGCGCGCTCGCTGCGGCTTGGCAGGACCAGTCGACACCAGCTTATCCTCTTTAAAGCAGTGAATCTGATCGTCCTTGTTCTCATCTGCAGCATTCGTTGCCTTATAAACCTTGAATGAGTTGGCGATGAGCTCATTGGGGAAAATTTCACAGGCGTCGATGATTTACTTCAAGTAGACGGCCATGAAAGCAGCTTTCGGATTGCCTACCTTGGTCGATTTCTTGTCCGCGTGCATCATCCAGTCATCGTAGAGCTGTGAGACCTGACGTTTGCCTTGAATGGAGCATTTCATCACCTATTTTTCAACACAATACAGCCCCTTATCTCTTTAAAAACTAAGCTCGTGTATACTTGAAAGGGAGTAGCCCAACATACTGAGTTTAAACCGTACCCACTTAACCAAAATTTGTATAGTGTTAGCAATGGAACTAATGGCAGCCTGCCAGGGAATGGAGTTTTTGAAGCCGTTGAAGAGCACTGAAACCTTGCAGAAAGTGTACGATCTGGTGCGGACAGTCTCACCGTAAGCTTGATGTTTTTGAATTTCAATTACATATGGTGCAGTCTTCGATTAACTTTTAGAGTGGTGGAAGAAGACCGTTACATGCATTCAGAAATCCAGCAAGTTATTGAGTTGGTGCGGCAGAACAAGATCTGGGAAGTGGTGGAGCCGCACTTGACGCGGATGTCTCAATTAGAGTCCTGCCATCCTCAACTGCTAAGACAAGAAGCGGAAAGTCCAACAGCCAGTGCTCTTGGACAACTCGACTTTTCACAAGTACTATCCACCCATTAATTGAAATTATAAAGATAATTTATGGATTGAAAGACATAAAAGAAGCATTTATAATACCTGTAAATAATTATTTTTATTACACTCAAATTAATGAGCAGATGACCAGAAGCTGCTTCAACCAAAATCTCAACATCAGAACAAACAGAGACGTTCACAGAATAGCAGTGCAAGAGCCCGACAGCAAAAACAAAGAAGAGGGGATGACACTGTTAACTAGTGATGTGCGCGGGGCGGGCCCCGCGCGGGTAACCCGCCCCGCCCCGCGCCGTTTTGGCAATTTTATGTCCCCGCAAACCCGCCCCGCATTTTTTACCGATGTCACAACCCGCCCCGCAAACCCGCACTTGGATTTTGACCCTCTAAAACCCGCCCCGAAAACCCGCAACTAACCAGTAAAACCCGCGCGGGTTGCCCCGCTTTGCCACACTTTGTCACAACCTCTGTCATTAGTCATTTGTCTTGTTTGTCTCTGTGCCTTGTCTTTTTAAGCTCTCCCGGAGATAAATTACTGTTACTAATCATTTTTGTTGTTATGGATATTGTTTATTAAAGATTTTTTTAATTGAGTTGATAATTCATTGGTTAACGTGTTG
>BBSZ01000386.1:0-12675 GCA_000981365.1 Subanguina moxae | reverse complement strand
TGGGTCGAAAGACGTAATATTACCAAAGGCGCCTACTCTGGACTTGATATTTTGTTTGAATTTGAATGTCCAATAAAGTGTTAACCCAAAATTTGCTGTTTGAGGGGGCCTTCTATTAGAGAGGGGCCTTCTATTTTTCAACCCTCCTCTTAGGGGGGCCTTCTATTAGAGAAGGGCCTTCTATTAGAGACGGGCCTTCTAATAGAGAATATACGGTATTTAGCTTTTTATGAACTGTTTAACTAATAAAAATATGCAGGGTGTGACAGAAAAACTCGACCAACTAAAAAATTTTTGGTTAGGTAAGTACTTACCCAGTCAGTTTCCGAATTTTTGGGCACTAATCCACGGAAACCTCCAACTTCACTTGGGATTCTATGCACAATGACAAACAAGTCTAGCAAAGCATTATTCCCCTATTAACCGACAAGACAAATAAACGACAAACAATTGCAAGCGCTTTCGGATATGCGGCGGCCCAAGTTCTTGACAAGAATGAAGCTTGTACGGCTTTCCTCTTTGACACAGACAGACGAAAACAGCGCGCAGTTTTTGCTTTCTAATTTCAGCCATTTTCTTAAATGATCAAAAAATAACACAGCTAGAACGACACAACAGTCAAAAGTTGTGAAAATTGTAAATACAGTTACAAAGAAAATATCAAAAGTGGTCAATTTTTTTTAACACTCTGTATAATATATTAGAGATAGAAAGAGGTATTCGAGCGGGATTTCGGAATCGAGATTTACCCTTTGAAAAAATGGCTATATGTACTTTCACCCCTCAAAGTAATCATTTATCTCGTCAAAATAATTTTTTACCCCGTCAAATTTGAATTTCGCGAAAAATAATCATTTATCCCGTCAAATTACTCATTTATCCCGTCAAATTACTCATTTACCCCGTCAAATTTGAATTTCGCGAAAAATAATCATTTATCCCGTCAAATTACTCATTTATCCCGTCAAATTACTCATTTACCCCGTCAAATTTGAATTTCCCGCAAAATAATCATTTATCCCCTCAAATTACTCATTTACCCCGTCAAAATTACTCATTTACCCCGTCAAATTTGAATTCCCGCAAAATGATTATTTATGATTATTTTGCGGGAATTCAAATTTGACGGGGTAAATGAGTAATTTTGACGGGGTAAATGAGTAATTTGACGGGGTAAATGAGTAATTTGACGGGATAAATGATTACTTTTCGCGAAATTCAAATTTGACGGGGTAAAAAATTATTTTGACGAGATAAATGATTAATTTGAGGGGGTAAATCAATTTGAGCCTGAAAAAATTATAAAAAACAGTTGAAAAACAGCTTAGTACAGTTTAACCTCGTTAAACTGGCACCCCTAATTCAAAAAAATGTGTTTGTGGCATTGTGTTTTTGACCTATGTTTTGCTAGTGTCTTCTGGGCATGTTATATACCAAAATTTAGCTTAGATTCTAGGCTACGTTTTGGTATATAACATACCAGGAAGACACCAGCAAAACATAGGTCAAAAACACAATGCCACAAACACATTTTTGTGAATTAAGGGTGCCAGTTTAACGAGGTTCGACTGTAATCAAGTTTAACGGAACAAATCGCTTATTTGACAAAGGGTTTTAATTTGAGCCAAAATCAGTACACTCGGTATGCAGTATTATAAAGTTAAAGGTAGATCTAAAGTTACACTTTAGCTTCAAACTTTATCTATAATTCTATAATGGTGCATATTGGCAAAGAATTGAAATTTGACGCAATGTTCACATAGTTGGAGAGCAGGGAAAAATAGCAGTGCAGACGGCACACAAATTTTTCGGCTAACAGATTAGTGTTACTGCTATCAGCTGCTGCGCCTTCTTTTGCATGTTTCATTGTTTTGTGTTGAGTGTGTGGCTAAGGGTTTTAGCTGGTTGCCTGTTTCTGTAAGAGACATAAAATGTGTGCGTCAGCAACAAACCATTTCTTTTTCTTCTGCTTGGAAAAAAGTTTGGTGATTTTAAAAAGGTGATCGGTAGATTCTCAGCTTGTTCTATTATTCGCTACTCTTGTTGTCGTATCTAACAAAATTTGTTGGTGCATCTATTTGTAAATGTAGAGAATATTCGCAGTAAGACATGAAGTACCCAAATTTCTATGAAATGAAATCTATAAAATGTCTAAATCCCTTCTTGCATTTCGCTGCTGCATATCTTCATATATGTCTAATACGTGTAAAATGTGATACAAATCTGATATTTATCTATACAATGATATACAATCCGGTGCAGTCAAAATTTATCTATAGATAAATTTTGACTTTTGATTTATACCCCCCCCCCCCAAAAAGAAAAGTAATATTACTGAACTAGCTCTGGCTGCATGAAAATAGCATGCATGCCATAGGTTTTTTATTTGTTTTTTTAAGAGAAACTGTGTTCAATACAATTTAATAAGCCATCTCTTAACTTTTAGAATTTATACCTCGGGCCAAACTTTGGTTGAACACCCGAAAATTTTGAGACAAAATCCAATACTTTGCCTACTGTCTGGGCATGTAAGTCTCATCCGCATTTATCGGAGATATTAGGGTAGAGAAATATATAGGTAAAAGTTGACTTTACTTTGTTCTTTATTTTCTTCTTTTATACACACTACATGCAAGAAATGGATACAAAAGACACAAAACAAGAGAGGAAGTTCATGCTGAGTAGAGAATCCCAAAGTTTTTTTTACAGAAAAACGCAAAATGGCCCGAATCTGAATGCTGACTTGCACTAAGCTGGCTCTCTTATCAACAGAGAATAAAAGCACAGCAGAGCTTGATAGGTTTACTAACTCATAAAAAAGATTTAAGCCTTTTAAAGCCTCCAAATGTGAATGCCATTTAGGGTTATCGAGTAAAGGGTTGGAAATTGAGCTTTCCACTCAAAAGCTCAGCAATTTTCAATCTTGAAGTTGTTTTCAATTTTTGCATGTTTAGATGTTTCTACATGCACCATCCGAACCAAGTGGATGTCCACTTGGTGTAAATTTTTTTTTATCTTGACGTTTGAAAACCTTTTTGCTGTAATAATTAGAATATACTAAAAAAGACTTGACAGGGGTGAACAGTCTAACATGTGTTTGACAGGACGACACCCAACTCGCCCCGCGTTACAAATTATTTGTTAGCCGTGAACCATTAAACATAGGTGAATGAGGATATACGCTAGTTCACGGCTAACCTACGCTGGCCTACCCTATTCCTAAGGCTTAGTTGTATGTTCAAGTATAGTTTCCGCGATCTAAAAATACTAATTGCAAAGTTTTTTACCCTGGTCTACCAAGACAAAACATCAATTTTTTCGATTGACCTAATCTAAGTGGTCGGTCAAATTTTTGGTCAGTCAATAGTCGCGATTAAGGCTGGTACTTCTGCAACCCATTCGTGCAATTTTTTCGCCCTTATACCTAGTTATTCTCATTGGATTATGGCAATAAAGGTTCTAGAGGCATTTATTTTTTAAGAACCCCGTCGTAAGTGGTGGCTTCAAAAAAAGTCGACGTTTATATGAGGGATCCCAGCTCTTTTCCTGTGCTCAGAAAATGCGTTAAATCGTGGATTAACTGTAGCTTGATCGGTTGCAAACAGTGCAGTGCGTATCAAAATTTTATGTTCACCCCAATTTTTGTGATTCAATCACAAAAGTTATAAGTTTTCGTAAAACAGGTATTACCACGCAAAAAAGCGCGACCGAAAACATACAACAAAATTGAAAAATCGAATAAGTTTTGGGAATCAAAAAATTTTTTGTACAATTTTTGAAAAATGAGCGCATCATAATTTTACGTTCAGTCGAAAAACAATGATTTATTGATGACAAAAGGCAACATCTAGTAGCCTGTATATTCTTCACTATTTTTAATAGTCATAAACATTCGATTTAGCATAATTTTGACGAGATTTTGGAGAACTTTCTGCTTGACCCTTGCAACAGCATTTATAATTGCACTTTTCAGTTGATCCACCTTTGAAAATTGACGACGACCGGCTTAAATGTCACGCAGCAAGATGCCCCACAGATTTTCTATTGGATTCCAATCGTTCGAACGAGCTGTCCACTTCTTTAGCCCATCTTTCAACCAATTTTTCATACACAATGTTTGGGTTCTTCTCAATTACGCACCGAACTGCTATCTTTGATTCTTTTATTCCTATAAAATTAGCGATATTGATAATATCTCAAATAAAGTAACTGCCTGGGTCAGCTCGAACTTGATTAATACTTATTGTAAAATTAGAAGACCTGCTTAGGATTCGTCTTTTTATGCAAGGAAAGATCTTTAGCTTGCGTCCAGTATGCTTCTTCTGCCCATATTGCTGTGGGTTTTTTTTACGAAACGATTGATTACATTCAATAAACGACCCGATCCTTTTGCTATCTTTAAATTGCTCCATACAGACGTTTTAAAAGCACTATTTATTTTTCTTTTAGTATCACTTAGTATGTTTCCTTCGTCTATGTTTCTCCTTAAGCAAAAAATTACATGAAAAAATAGACAAAAATAACAAAACAATAAACCTGAACGTAAAATTATGATACGCCCATTTTTCAAACTTTATCAAAAATTCTTTGATTCCCAAAACTTATTTGATTTTTTAATTGCGTTCTATGTTTTCGGCCGCGCTCTTCTGAGTAGTTATACTTGTTTTACAAAAACTTATAATTTTTTAAATTGAATCACAAAAAATTGGGGTGAACACAAAATTTACGATACATACTGTAGCCTCAGCTTTCCAATGCTTTTAAACATGCAACAAAAGAATTAATCTATGATCTAAAGCTTTGATTTGTATTTGGAGAAGATGCATAAAACATGTGTGTTTCAAACAATACTATATGTACACTAGAGTAGTGAGGAAAAAAAGAGCACATGAGGGTGACTATATATGTACAAGCGCCAACGATAGATTTGGTGTGTCTAGCTTTTGATATCAGAACTTTTGTTGAGGGACTCCATCTCACGAAGGAAAAACTTCATTGCCACTTCAGCGCCATCTATCGATTGCTCATTTATACGCTTTATGGTGGTCTAAAAATGTTTTTTTATCAGATTTACAAATGTATTTAAAGGACCATGTCACTTCCTTATCATGGCAATTTCAACGTTTGAACGCGCGCGGTACCACCCACTTTGTACTGACTTACTTTTATTAATTCGAAATAATTTTTCCTTGTTGAATTCAGTTTGATGCCGTGTTTCTCTTTTCGCACCATGTTTCAAAGTAATATAGCTCTTATCTTCTAGCTGTGTTGACCTGTGGTTCTGAATTTCCGCTGACCTTTTTATTGCCGTTTTTAGTGTTCTGCTCGCTTTTGATCAATTCAATAGATCAACTTTTGATTGCCTTTAATGATGTGATAGATGTACGCTGCTCTTGAGAAGTCAGACTACTGCACAAATCACCTGAAAAAAGAAATATTAGCACAAAACCATGAGAAAACAATAATACAGAGCAAAAATATGGAGCAAAAAAGAGACACGACTTCAAACTGAAATCAGTCAAGAAAAATTATTTCGTATTAATAAAAAAAGTTGGCATAAAGTAGTTGCTGGTCCCGCGCGCGTTCAAACGTCGAAATTGCCATGATAAGGAAGTGACAGGGTCCTTTAAGCAGACTAGCTGAAACTATTAGGTTGTCCCACAAATACTATGCTATCAGTGCGAATCACGTCGCAAACAGGACCCGTGATACAGTGTGTTAGGATTTATGTAAATGTGTCTTCGTCCTGACACATATTATTGTATTGCCTATGTGGCGAGGATATATATACTCGTCAGAGGTATTGTAGAACAATTGAGGTGTAAATGAAGTTAAGAAGTATTCGTCTCTTTCTCTTGCTTGGCCGGTCTCGCTTTCTCTGTAAAACCTCTACGAAATGACTCAACACAGTGAAACAGTTTACCAAGCTTAAATGGATCATAGCATTTGTTCAAAATTTGGTGACACCAGAGCGGCCACAATTCCTTGGATTTTATTCCTTGGACCCAAAAAGGTTTATGGGTTTCAAACTTGGTGTGCTATGCGTTGTTTTGGATAAACTTGAAATATCTAAAGCTTAGAAATATGAAAAATATTAAAAAAACGCCATTAGGAGTTTATATCTTTAAAACCCAGCAAATACGGAATACAGAAGTATCACGACATCGATATCTTGTAAAATTTAGTAACTAGCTTAGAAGCGCGTAATTTTTGCAGCTGTAAACAACTTGCCTGAAACTGCTCCAACATGGCCAATTTCCGTCTCTCGAGTTCCACATTGACATATGTGTTGCTGAGAGTTTTGCTTGCTGCTGGACTAGAAACGACTCTTTGTGTGACCACTTCGGTGCTGCTGGAAGTGGCGCTGTCCGGTGCGAGCAGTTGGTTAGGACGCGCCACGTTGGGCATGAACTCTTTTTGTTTGAGCATGGTGAGGAAGTTGGTGAGCATAGCTTCTGCATTGGAGTTTTTTGATGGGTCTAGGGAGTTGTTGGTGAGTATCTGAATATCAGCATCTGAAAATTTAAAAGTTTAAAAAAGAAAATTAAAGAAAAGAAAATTTCAAATTGTGGTTTCTAAAATGTCCGACTGAAGTATTGCAGTATACAAAACCAATTCTACTCCAAATAGTTTTAGCTTCAACATATTTTATTGGGAAGAAGGGCTGTATAAAGGAAGGGAAGGGACTATGAAGGAGCTACTGTATCTATCATACGCCCTCCAAAAAATTTATAGACCCCCCCCCAAAAAAAAATAATGCTATTTTCATGCATCCAGAGCTATTCTCAAGTGACTTTTCTCTCAGGTGTGCTTGTGCGCGCCTCTCAAGCGCGCCTCTTTTGGAAAAATCGATTTTTTTTTTTTGGGAGGGGGTATAACAGAATAAGAAAAGAAATTCGACGCTACTCGGTTATACAAATAAGTTATACGCCAAAAATTCCTATTAAAAACACCCTATGTGTCCAATTTTCTATTGTTAAGCTGTATTATTTCCTCAAATTACCTGAAATGTCCACCTGAACATCTCCTGGTTGTTGACAGTTTAGATAAGAGGCTTCTCCTACCCTTCTGGCTGTAAAAACAAAATTTTATGGACATGATAGGTCGGGATGAAATGGAAGTAAAGTTTGTCAGGTATATTGCAGGAAATACGGCAAATTTTTGCAAATACTTGGGGTTTCAAAGACGAAACGCAGTTTTTCCCATTAGGGACTGAGGGAATTCTCGAGCTTGGTGAGGCTGTTTCTCTTTCGCACCCCCCACAAAAAGATTAGCTTAAAGTTGATAAGCTTTGAGAAATTTTGGAAAAGTTTATTTGCTTAGTCAAAAATCCATAAACCAACCTTCGATTTGAGCACACACTTCACTGAATGGAACACCTTCGCCAATCCAAGGTTCCCCATTTTGTTCCAGATCGTCCCCTTTGCCAGGTATCAAGCTAAATTCATGACCAGTGTGGTCAAGGCAACCTTCTATTTCTATCCTTCCTGTAATTTCATTCCGCAGAACCTGCAAAGAGATAAGGGTACACGTTCTACCTGCAGTACTATGCTTAGATATGTAGTCACTAATTGCATATTGACTACACGTCTATATCATGAACTTTTCGAACAATAACCAACTTTGAGGTAGGCAGAACATGTTTTCAGTGATTTTGCCGTCTTTTTCCTACTCTTCCACGCCTCCGATCCACTCTTGGCACACACCAGATAACCTAGTAAGGAGCCGTTCGAGAGCCTTTTCCTGCCACATTTGCTGACAAATTCTGTGTTGCGCTCCTCTCTGAGGTATGAAATCCATTTCTATAATTGTTTGGTTTACTTTTTATGACAGGAAAATTTGCAAAGCAAAATTTTTTACACTTACACAGTAAGTAACTTACGTCAAATTCCTGCTGACTGTCAAAATTTTTGTAGATGATTGGCAGCACCATTCCGTGTTCATCCTTTAATAAGACAATCATTTTTTGCAGCAAATTTAAAAAGGAAACCACTTACTTCAGCATGTTTGATAAAGTTTTTCCTGCTGAGCAAGACCCTGGGACACTCCGAGCAGTGAATTTGCTGAAATACAAGTTTCTGTTGATTGGTTAAACAAGGAAACAATAAACCATCAATTATTTATTAAGCTCAGGCAGTTCAACTTATACTTTTAACCTTTGCACGCAAAGGCTAAGCAACTCTACTGAATTATAGGCGCATCTCTAATAAGTTTCCTACTTGGAGAATTATGAGTCGTTAGTTAGTGCTGATTATCTTTTATTCCTAGCTTAAAAAAACTCAAGTGTTGGATTTAAAATTTTTGATTTTGAGAAATTTAGCAAGTCGAGAAATTGTTTTTTATGTTCGTAGTATCTAGCTTTTGAGCATGTTGCATAAAATATTTGTTCTAAAAAAAGCCCACTCTAGTTCCTCGAGATTTCGCCTCTCCAATATCCTCCTCTCCATTGCCAATGTCCACTTTGGTATCGCTAGAAGGAAGTGTGGCTGTGCTGGTGCTTTGGCCTTCCTCAGCACCTCCCACAACATTGGAAGCCACGGTCACTGGTTGACCACCAGAAGTGCTGGCAATATTGGTGGCAGGGGTTGCAACAGAAGTGCTGGCTACACTCGCATAATGACTGATTATGTCTCTAAAAAAACACTAAGTCGAATAAAACCACACAGAGAGCTACCAAAATCCCACCTGATTTGTTGATTGATAACAGCAACTGAGGTGGGCTCTCCAATTATGCTCTTGGTGGGAGATTTGGCATTTGTAAGTTTACCGAGCATTGAGGCAATATTGAAACCCACAGCGGGGTCTATGGAGCCTCCTTCCATGAGTCCTGTGCACCAACTACACTACTATTCTCCCACTTCTGTTGCTTGCACTCTTTCTATATGTGTGTGCGGAGAGAAGAAGTATGTAGGAATAAAAAATTTTACATAGTAAAAGAAGAGAAACCTTTTCTCTCCCCTTCTCTTTTCTCTTAACTCTCCTTCTTGTTCTCTGCTTCTACGGTGGCTTAAAAACTGAGCAAAACAAAACTTTCGTTGCGATACCAACAAACTTTGAATAAGATAAATAAGCGTTGGTAGGTTGGTTGTATCATTTTTGTAACTTTTGTGGTGGAGAAGATCAGAAAAATGGCTTCTGGAAAGTGGACTATTAGTGGCAGATCGGTGGCTCAGGTAAGACTTTTAGCAGCTATCTAAATGCCTTAATTTAAAACCAATGTTTTTAGAACTATCAAAGTGCCGCTGAATCATTCGCAGGCGAGAAACAGCTGGTTGGACTGTTGGTTGGCAACCCCAAACTCTCCAGAAAATACATTACTGGCGTGGTGTTTGTAGAAGAAACTAATGAGGGGGGCTTGAAGGAGAAGGCAGAAGAAGTTTTGTCTTATCTATCAGCAGGTAGTTCAAAGTGGCTGGCTGACTAACAACTCGCAATTTTCCGACTCGAAAAATAAAAAACTCGTACAACTTCCCAATACGCCAAGCAGTCAGCATGTTTCTAACTAACAACTAACTAACTAACACGTCTTCAACGATTGGCTCGTCAGTCCCACCAATTTGAGATGTTAGCAGCCGATTGAAATTGCACCATAGTAATAGTAAAATCGTTTTTTAGACTTGGAACTACTAGGACTTGCCAAGTTTCCGACCAGTCAGATATCATTGGACACCATCAACTTAAATGAAAGTCCAGAAGATGATCCAACACTGCTACTGAAATTGCCTACGCCAGAAGAGTTGAAGCAGAGGAACTTTAAGAAATTATTTGATTCCAACCCTCAAGTTGTACCAGAAGAAGATGCTGCGCAATGGATGAAAGCTAATGGACTGGACAGAGATGCTACGCAAACTCTCCGGCTAAGCTTTGAGTTCAAATTCGATATGTCTGCTACAAATGAAGAGTTTCGGAAATTTGCACACAGGCTGGCTGATATGGACTTCATCGATTCTGAGAGCTCAGTAACGATTGGCAAGATCATGTCTTCAGCAATGCAAAAAGTGGTGAGAAAATTTTGATTCTCGAATAATTTTTGGAGGGACCTCGACATCTTGTTGGTCTTCAACGATTGGCTCGTCATCCTCATTAGCATCTTCACGCCCTTTTTGAATGCAATCTATCTGATAGGTGGCGCTAATAAAATGCTCAAGGTTGCATGGAAGAAGTCTCCTCATTCGAAATCTAGGCGTCAAGGACTAGTTGACTATATATTTTTATAGGGATGTAAGTCAGGGGAGGTACTATCTCTTCGGCCAACTCAGTCAATTCTCTCTTCCGCAGGTGAATCAAAGAATAAACTTTGCTTTGGAAAAATGAACCTCTTTCAGACTTAAACACTGAAAAGCAGGTTCCATTCACTGTCAACTTAGCTATTCATGCATCCAAGTCAATATGTGATGCGGAACTTCGAAAATTAATTATCCAACAGGTGGAGCGCATCTTTTACCAAGCGAAATTGCTTCTCTCATCCGAGGTGAGCACTAACTTATCTCAATTGGTTTACGATGGTCAGAATGTTTCAGAAAGACGGCACAATTAAATCTCTGTATTGTGATGTATTTGCTCCTTCTGTTGGCTCCTTTCCAATTGTTCATATTGTCACTCCAAGCAGCAAAGATATTCAAGAAACTAATTGTAGGTTACTTCCCACCCCTTTCTAGCTATCCAAAAAAATTTGACGCTACTCAGTTAATCTCGCAGGATGTTTCTCTTTTGTCTCACCCAAACACACAAATCCGATAAAACAAAAACGAATAAAATTGATTGACAATTACTGATTCTGGTCTCCAACTGGGGCCGTTCTCAATTTTCATCAGATCAGACGTCAGGTCAGTTCGTCAGATTGGATTCTCGATTAAAAACCATATGATTATCGTATGATCGAATGAAATGTATCAGATTTGATTCTCAATTAATCAGACATCAGATCAGACGTTTGATATGATAATCAGATGTCAAAATCAAACGAAACGTCTGATGAATCATATCATTTATCAAATGTCAGTTGCAATTTGGTGATTGATCTGACATTTTATGTGGCTACTTCTGACGAATTTCGTTTGTCCTATAGACGTGGGACGAGACCCTCTTGATGTAACAAACCCCTGTAACCGATTTGGTTAATTTTATAGAAAAATAAGTCAAAGTGACCACTTGATTTAACGACCCCTGATAAATTTTCTTCTCGTCTCCTGTATGAAGGTTTGGTATAATACAGTACTACCAAATTTTTTTCTCAAAAAGCTTAAAGCAGCAGGCTTTTTCATGAAATTTGGGTCGATTAGCGTGAAAAGAAGTTATTTCCTGTAATCGACAAGTCCGGCTGGTGGGTTCTATGCTCAAGCTAAATGTTTAATGACACCCGTCAAAAATTAAATGTTTTTTTTTCTTATTAGCCTCATTTGTGACCCTTATCAAGAAGAGAATCAGCAGGAGCCTGAATTTAAGCGCAGCTCTGCCCAACTTTTTGCCGTCTCAATCACTTCTGGCGAAAAGAGTGGAAATAGCAAATCTTTTGACCAACCCTCATGAGTCAGTTAAATGTAGTTTTCGTTTTGTTCTTTTTTATAGAACTTATCAAAATTTTTTGTTAAGACCCGATTAAACCACAGAGAATAGCCATAGTTAGTGGTAGGTATCAATACCATCACTACATGCAAGACAATTTCGATGACTCTGGTTGGGGTTGTGCTTACCGCTCTTTTCAAACCGTCTGGTCCTGGTTTAGACTGCAACACTTGACCGATAAGCCGATTCCAAGCCATCGGCAAATACAGCAGGTAATTGGATGGTTTAACACTCTGTGCTTGACTCTACTATTAAGGGTGAAAAAGTTTCTTTACAAAGTCTGATTTTAGTGTTTGGTCGATATTGAAGACAAGCCACCCAAATTTGTGGGCAGCCGACAGTGGATTGGCAGTTTGGTGAGGATGCTTTTCTATAAAATTCCTACATTTTTATACGTGAAAGTGTTTTTTCGAGTGATTGGTCTCCAGGGTGCGTTTGTGCACACATCTCTGACTCTCTAGCCCTATGCGCCACCTCTGATGTGCGCACTAACTCACCTTGAATATTAGTCTGAGAAATAGCCTCACGTAACACGGGTTATCGGGCATTTCTTCACCTTGCTCTTCAAACAAAACGATGTGAAATTGGATTTCAAACGATTGGGGCCATATAATAAACTTAAGCCTTGGCCAAATCAACCCTACCCACTTCTAAAAAATGACTACACCAAAATGTTTTTAAAAATTCGCGAAAATGGCTTTACTTCAGCTTTCTGACTTCTTAATGAAATTCTGTACTACCATTGAAAAGACCTGCCAAATTTGCATCGAATTGGTTAACTATGAAGTTTTCATAAAAATGAATAAAGTCGTGTATTTGAGCACACGAAAAGTAGCCCTACCGGAGAATAAGTACCAATTTTATACCTTAATCCCTCTTGTTGTTTTAGAGTAGGGTTGTCGGATATCCGAAAATATCGGATTCGGATATCCGATCCGTATCCAATATTCGAAAGTTTCGGATATCCGATCCGTATCCGGTATCCGAAATTTCCGGATATCCGATCCGTAGCCGAAAAATTTCGGATACCGTAAATTCTCTATTAAAAGGCCCCTCCCTAATAGAAGGCCCCTCTCTAATAGAAGGCCCCCCTAAGAGGAGGGTTGAAAA
>BBSZ01000385.1:0-33233 GCA_000981365.1 Subanguina moxae | reverse complement strand
ATCATTTATCTCGTCAAAATAATTTTTTACCCCGTCAAATTTGAATTTCGTGAAAAATAATCATTTATCCCGTCAAATTACTCATTTACCCCGTCAAAATTACTCATTTACCCCGTCAAATTTGAATTCCCGCAAAATAATCATTTTGCGGGAATTCAAATTTGACGGGGTAAATGAGTAATTTGACGGGGTAAATGAGTAATTTGACGGGATAAATGATTATTTTTCGCGAAATTCAAATTTGACGGGGTAAAAAATTATTTTGACGAGATAAATGATTAATTTGAGGGGGTAAATCAATTTGAGCCAATATCAAAATGGGCAAAAGATGTCAAAATTTGAGAAAAAAAATGGTCGGACCCAGCTGTGGATCCAACTTTTTGGGGTGACGTTATATCGAGAGTTGACTGTACTACTTTTTACAATCTCTCTTTGAGAAGAAATACGGTATTATTCTTATAATTTTAAGGTGTTGTGAAACATCATGTGATTGCTTTGGTAAGTTGTGAAAAATAATTTAAAAGACCAACTTGTTGAATACAATGGGAATCGCCCAAATTAGATACTTATCTTTCTTCTGTCAACATACATTTTCGCCTATTAGTATACTCTTTGGTATGCTTCACAATTTTTCGACCATTATGAAAGAGTGTATTGATGGACTAAAGAGAATTGTCCCTCGCGCATTCAACATTGTCATTTAGTCATGCATTCATGTCCATTCATCTTATTTTTCTAATGCTTGCCAATTGACTTGATATTGTTGAAAAATGTTGGAGATTAAGGTCTTTGAAAATATAAAATTTAAACTCTACTGCGATATATTTTTCTTTTTCTTGGGTTTCGCAAAGGTTTCCCAAGGCAAGAGTATATTTTAGCAGGTTTTTTTATTTAAATCCATTTTTTAGCTAAGAAAGTTTCAGAAAAGAGCTTTAAATTTGTTTTATGGTATAAGAGTTACTTATAAGTGGTTACAATCCACTTTTGAAAAAATGTCGATAGAGCTATACTACAATACAGCCAAAATTTTAATGATCTTTTCTCAAACGCCCTAATCTCCAGATTGGGATAGAAAAAATTCGAAATAATACAAAAATATGATTTAAGCCAATATACAGCCGTAAATTTTAGGCAGCTAGCTGGCCGTTAGCTATTTGCGTAATTATTGGCGGCATAGTGGGGTTGGTGTGTTTCTATAAACAATGTTGTTTCTATAAACAACATATACCAACCTTTACAGTGGAGCCCCTTTCCTAGTTGGATTTGTGCTGTTTCTGTACTTCTCTTCCCTCTTGCCATTTGCTTACATTTACGGAGCAGCTGAATGGAAGGCTACTACTCTGTCCACTCCTTAACACTAAATTAAACATTGCTATCATTATTTGTTTGTAAATTGTTAGTGACCTACCTCCACACACTCAGGCCTATAAATAAATGCTACACTTTGAAGAAAAGATACACCAAGAAAAAATTCGTGAAGACTCTAATATTCACATGCGAACCATTAAAAGTAGTTCTTCTTCACTAAAATGCTATGTTTTGTGTCTTGCAATTTGCCAACTCTGTTTTTCATTGGTAAGCTTCTGCCTATTTCTTTATTTCATCGCGTCGGCTGAAGTTCCTTATAGGATTTTCGCTAAAAACTTTAAAAGTAATGCCTTACTATCGTTTGATTGCTCAATTGTGCTTCTAGTCATAAAAAATTTGGAGGCCGAGCATTTTCGGAAAAAAAGTTTTTTGACCAAAAAAGACTTTTTTCCTTCGATACCAAGGAAAAGCAGGTCTAGAGGGCTAGGGGAAACTTGGCAAAAGGGAAATTTGGCCAAACCAAATGTCTCAAACCGAAATCCATAGAATCGTCAAATAAAGGAAGCTAATGAGAAGTATTCGAAGAAGTGCCTTCTACATAATTTCAAGGAAGAGCGAGGTACATTAAATAAGGATTTGCAAACAGTCTTGCTGTGAGCAAAGAACTCTGACTTATGAAAAGTCTCATCAGAGCAACAAAACATACAATTGCCAAACTTCCTTTTTACCAAATTTCCCCTGACCGTCTACCTCAGGTTGAACGTATACCAGCTTTAATGCCTATTTCAAGGCTTTTATTGTTCAGTTACACCAAAAAGAAATGTTAAAACTTAAAAGATTAGGTATTCAGCGGTTTAACTTGCTTCCAAAAAAGCGGATTTTGGAAAAAAAAAAAGATCGAAGGCATGTTTTCTGTATGTTTTACCTTAAAACATACAAAAATATAGCAGAAAACATATTTGAGAATGTTATGAATAATGATTGTGGCCTAGATGCAATTAATAGAGAATAGTGTTGTTCTCTTTTACAATTTGAGCACATTTCACCACTCAGAATCTAGGTCTGCTTTCCTTTCATTTTGACACATTATCATTGCCTCTCAAAATTTAGACTGACAATACAATTTATGTGGGCAATTTACATAATTTGGCTGTTAACTGTATGTTTGCTGCTGTATGGTGTGATGACCAATCACCCGGTTTGCCTGCTTGCCAACCTCTTCTTTGGGGTGAGAATTCTAGCTGACGATTTCACTTCCAATTTCCATAATTTAGATTATTCTGCTTATGATTATGCTTCCTGTCTTGATAATTTTGCTGTATTCATCCTCTTACATATTCTCCACAGTTATGTGTGCATTGACAACTGTCGTGCTTACTTTGTCAATCCATTATGAGTGGCAATACATGAAAAATATGCAATCGGAAACCTTATTGTGATGCTGTAACGGGTGCGACAGAAGCTCTTGGACAAATTTTGAGTGAATTTTTGACAGCAACATTTATTGATAGAAAAAATTGCATATAAACACTTTTGTAGCCCTTAATTTTTCTTGGACAATGCAAGGTTTTCGACAAAAGTTCTTCGCATTCATTATGTCGACACTACTAGGATATACCCCTTTCAAAAAATCAACTTTTCCAAAAGTGCTTGAAAACCATTTTTAAGTAACAATTTCGGCATAAATACAGTCGACTCTCGATATAAGAGCACCCATTGGGACCGACAGTTTGTGCTCTTATAGCGAGAGTGCTCTTATAGCGAAGGTAAACTTTGTCTGTTTTATCTGTCTTTATCGGCCAACCAAATTTTTTTTTAGTGCTCTTATACCGAGAGTGCTCTTATAGCGAAGTGCTCTTATATCGAGAGTCGACTGTAGGCCAAAATAGTAACTTATAGGGGAATAAGGGATGAATTGAGAGGGTGAGAGAATAATAGGAAGCGCCACTTTTTGTAAAGATTATTTACCCGTTTCCCCACTGGACCAGGAGCCAACGGCACTATTT
The DNA here is from genome assembly GCA_000981365.1 of Subanguina moxae. Lineage (NCBI taxonomy): Eukaryota > Metazoa > Nematoda > Chromadorea > Rhabditida > Anguinidae > Subanguina > Subanguina moxae. Next base: position 29,919 of record BBSZ01000385.1, on the reverse strand, counting down.
GAAAAAGAAAATTTGAAAAAATTTTAATTAAAATTTTTAAAATCTTTGAGCAGCCATTCTGGCTGCTCAAAGAAGAATAATGGCCACAAAATATAGACGTCACAATAGCAGTCACAACTGAAGAAAGGAAATATGCTCACTTCTTACACAGTCTGCCTCACCAGCAGCAAACTCTGACTTCGCCAAAAGTAGCAGCTAGACCAGGACTTTACACTAAAGTTTATAACTTACTGCCACAGAAAGAAGCCAGCAAGCAATTCTTTAACCACTTTTGAATACATATAAGAAGAAAGAGCGCTAACCCGTCAAACGAATCCGTCAAAGAAAATGAGAAGTATTTGTCGTCTTTTTCGGATCATGAGAATGCTAAAGATGGTTGTTTTCTGGTGACAATATTTTTTAAGGAAATGTACTAATTTCTGGGAAAAACTGAAAGGCCTGAACCAGTAAAATCTATGGAAACCAGATAATTCGTGAGTCAAATTAAAAATCAAACAAAAAGTATTTATTAGTCGAGAAAACGTGAAAGAACAATCATTTTAGCGACATAATTTTTTTTTAAGTTTGAACTTATTCTTTCGGATGAGCAAATCAATGATTCTCAAAGCCAGTAGGAATAAACAGCAAAGATGTGTTTAGAATGTCAAATACTCGTGGAATACTTTAGAACTGATTGACTACTACCTCTGACTGACCCGCAATTGCAGTCATTGCCCATTTCCAGTAGCCCACAGCAGCTTGAGGAGTCTCCCGGCGCGACTTAATCAATGAACGCAACTGAAAATTATGTCAATAACTAAATGAAAAATCTAGAAGAGCAAAACCTGCAAGAGTGTTTCAGTGTTCTGATCTGGCCCTAAAAAAAACAATACAGTCCTCCTCGAGAGGTAAGTATGGCACCTAACCATGGGCGTAATGAGTAGCCACAGCAAATTCCAAACTTGGTGCTGTTTCTGGGTCCGGAGGTGAGGGATTTGCCTGGAAGAATTGCTGGCTCTATACACGTTTGCACAAGTTTTGAAAAATTTCCTTGGTCGCACAAAGCTCATACAGTCAAAACTCGATATAAAGATCACCCGATATAACGTTCACATATAAAAAATTTTATTGGTCCGACCTTGATTTAGACAAGATGACACTCGATACAACTTTCCTGTTTTTTTTTTGAGCTTTTGGTTAAAGAAAGCTGAAAATCAGAACAAAAGAAAAGATTAGCAAAGGCCATGGCTAGAGGATGACAACACAGACACAGAAGAGAGCCAGTATGTTTAACCCAAAGCTAAAAATCAGGAAAAAAGAGGGGCCTTTGAAAAATATCAAGTCTAGTAATAAGTAGTTGCGGTTCTTTTGCGTTTCTCTGTTCGAAATTTTTCCGATCTTTTTTATGGACGTAACATGAATTGGAAAATTTGGAATTTCTATAAAAAATTTCAAGAAAGATTTTCAAAAACCATTTCAAACTGACCACTCTCCATAAATAAAAGGCTATCAACTTACATTTTCTAGCAAAACCCATAAAGTCCTTTCCACAGGTGGTTCAAATCCATATGCCAAAAAGACGAAGTAAGTAGACTTTTGCTCCAAGTGAATTGGAGTCAAAGACCTTAAATAATCTTTGTTAAAAATATATGTACTATGAACCATACTTATTTTTATGAAAAAAGCCTTTTTACCATTTCTTCAGAGAATACCCATTGAGTGGTGTAACATGGTAGGACCTGAAAAATAATTTTCAGTATTTCAAAACGCCGAGAAAGTTTACATTTTGTCAGTCCCTCCTTGTACCACTAGTGTAATGTTGAGTTGATTGCCAGCTGGTTGTTGGCGATCAATCATTCGAACAGATAGTGGCTTGGGCATGGTCAACACTGATGGCAGTGGAACCCAACGAGACTGGCTAAATCAGAGAGTATACCGTATAACCTCTATTAATCCTCCCCACCCTCTATCTTTGACCACTGACCGTCGTGACGAGAGAGTGGGAAGGATTAAAAGAGGTTATACGGTAGGCGATACTAATGACAGCTAACGGTCGGTTTGGTTGCTTCATAAAGAAATTAAAATAATTTAACTCTTGGAACACGGACACTGGATATAAGGACAGTGTTTAACCGATCGCAAGCCAATAAACGGCTTGGCTAAGTTATCGAACAGGTGACCCAGTCAACTATCAACACTAGGTCTTCTGATCTCCAGTCTTTTGATAAACAAATAGTGTGGTTTTCTGAATAAATTTACATCTGCATTTTGGTATTTTCTTTTTTTTTTTAATATTAATAAACGTCTGCAGAAGTTTGTCTGGAAACGAATTTTAACTAGTTTAAGTGTTTATATATGTACCAACCAAACCAAGCGGATGTCCACTTGGTGTGGTTTTTTTTCTTACTTTCAGGCTCTCAAACCCTTTTTATTATACTAATTGGAGTATTTTAAACAAGGTCCTATGTTAATGAATTACCGTTTTATAGCGTATTTTTTAGTTTGACTCAAACTAAAGTTTGACGTCCATAAACCCTTTTTAAGTTTTTGGCTAGGGGAAACTTGGCAAAAACGAAATTTGGCTAAAGGAAATGACACAACGAAATTGCATGGAATCGTCAAACAAAGGAATCCTGCTGAGAACAAGAATTGAAAGTACCTTCTAGATTATTTCAAGGAAGAGCTAGGTACAAAAAATGAGTATTTGCATACGGTCTTGCTGTGAACAAAGAACTGTAAATTTAGGAAAAGGGTCTCATCAGAGGGCCAAATTTTTTTTTTGACAAAACATACGACTGCCAAACTTCCTTTTTGCCAAGTTTCTCTAGACAAATTTTTTACATTTTTTGATATAATTTTTTCTTGTTCTCAGGTCACCTGCTATTTCTGAAATTTCAGATGTTTGCTTGGTTATAAAACTCTCGCCAATTGCATATAGAGCCAGAATACTGAATTGTTTAAGCTCTCCTCAGACTCCCGCGTAACATCACGCGCGAGTCAAAATTACACTAGAGTTTTGCGAGTCGAGTCACGAAACACGACTCGCGAATCAGCTTTGTGACTCGCGGGAGTCTTAGGAGGGCCTTAAAAAATAGAAAAAAATTACTCAGGTGGAAAGAGCTCATGAATGGCAGTGTAGTAGGGCAGCCGACAGTATTCATCGTGTGTATGAGAGCAGTCTGGTTTATCAGCACCTAACACAACATAATTTAATGCTTCCTGCCCGTACAGAAAGTCAATATTTTTTGTTGCCATACAACAAGTCCCTCATGAGACTTTGACTTTCTGTATGGAGACATTGAAATTGTACGCAAAAAATCGGGCATTTGAAATAGTGGCTAGTCTTACTCCGTCATTCGGGGTCATAACTAACAAAAACACCCTGGCCTAGAGCGTGGACTATAATTTGAGAGTGTACTATACCCTATCTCCTCTAAATAGCCCGTGCAAAAAAAAATTAGTGCTTAGGGTCTGAAAACACCTTAAAAACCTTGTTTACCTTGAGTCACTTAGACAAAATATCGAAATTTTCGACTTTTAGAAACCTAATTTCTTGCATGGGAATGTGTAAAAAAACAACTTCCATATGTTTTTAGCGCAGAAAAATTTTTATAGAGATGTTAGAACACGATTTTTAGCAAAAAAATTAGGGGAGATGTACTGCAGTAAAGCCCATAAACTTCCATTTTCAGTGGTTTAGTTTTATAGTTCACGAGCAAGTAACCACTCACTAAGCTAATACTTTCAACTATTTTATGCGTCGTTGTTTCAAAGTTAATATTTTACATAAATCACTGAAAAAATACTGCCAAGTATGAAGAAGAAACAAAAAAAGTCTTTAAGATGGTTAGGTTTTAGTTTTACCTTGCAAGAATGTATGCTCCGGCAGGTCGTCGATGCCTCGGTAGTCCAGGGACTGAACAAAGAGACCGGTATCAGTTGAATTCAATTTGTCTCCAAAGTCATAAATTGTTCGCTTGGAGTGCTGTAGACAAAAACAATAAGGTTGGTATCAGTTATAAATTTCAAGTTTATGGTTACTAGTGCAATAATTCTGCGCAATCTCGGCGAACTTTCTAAATAAACTTATAAAAAAAAAAATTAAAAGAGGGTTTTTTTACGAGAATATCTGTAAGGCTCGCCAATACGAGTGGTAGAAATCAAAGCGATACCCAGCAAGGACAGGGCAAATGAAGTTTTTAGAAAAAAGTGCAGTTTTCTGCTCACATAGATAAGGTTGTTCTGGAAAATGGAAATTTTACTTGTGCTTCAAACAAAAGCCTACAGTAAACATGAGAAATGTAAATGCGGTCAAGAGGGAAAAAGGCATCATCACAAATTCCGGGCTGAAATTAATCAAATTTTTGTGTAGTCAGTGATTAAATAGTAAATAAGAAATAGAAATTAAGAATTTATTTTCAATAAGTTAAAGAAAGGGACATTTACTGTGAGAAAGAGATTTGCTTTATGTTTTCTCTCTTGGGCATGGTTCGTAAAATGCACAGGTTGGTAAACTTTTTGTAGAATTAAAGTCTTTTTATATTGCTACGTTCAGCAACTGTAAGCCTAAATTATACCAATTTTTCCAATCGGTGACTGCTATACTCCACTCAAACAAGGTTTATTGAATCTCAACACACCACAATAAAGCAAGGTGACGAAAAGCAAGGATATATTGCGATGGGAACAAGTCGTAAACAACAACGGAGAATACATTATTGATTAATTTGTTATCATTTTTTATTGGATAATAAAAATTAAAAAAAAAACGCCATGACTTATGTGCCAACCCGATACATTAATCACCCTTTACCTCTACATTGCTTCGCCAAATTTTCTTTATGCCTGCCAAAAAGACCTTATCGTTATTTAGACCATAATTGAAATGTATTTGAGTTAAGTGGAATAATGCCAGGAGATGCGGGGAAAAAGCGCTGAACAGACCTGTGGAAATTGAATCTTCACTTCTCGTTGTGATGTCTTATTTCATTGTTATTGTGTCATCCAATAAAGTTATTATTATGTTAGTTAATATTCTGTTAGTGTTTTTTGAAAATTTAGTTTGAAATTTTATCTGTAAAAAAAACTTTCAAAAAAGTCTTTTTGTTGTTTTTTATAGTATTTTTTTGTTTTTTTTTTTTATTTTTATATTTTGTTATACAGCCAAACCTCGATTTAACGGCCCTCTAGGGCTGGTTTCAGGGGGCCGTTAAATCGTGGTTCGACTGTACGCTGTATTTAAAGGTCGTAACAGTGCAGTGATCCGCTAACTTAACCGCACCAGCGCCATATTCAACCGAAAGAGACCTTAAGAAGAAACCTTCGATTTCCTGCAGTTCCACAAATTAGTGCATCAAGAAAGGAAAAAGCTTTGAAAAATTATGTAAATAATGCAGTGAACAATGACTAAACTGTGTAAATTGCTAAGGTCATATAAAAACAGTCACAAAAACAATAAAAATAGAAGCGGATTCGGCTTTCCATCACTAACGAACTCAAAAATTCAAGATTTAGAAAAAAGTACAAAACAAACACAGATTGCTTTTACAAGATTTATACATTCTCAAAATTAATTACCGTCTGAAATTATTTTGTATAGAGGTACAAGTTTGTGCATTTTACGAACCATGTTTTTGAAAACTGAGCGATTTTTACCACTAGAAAGATTAACGCACAGATTTTAGACTAAAGTCAAAATTTGCGTATAAAAAGTTCCTTAAGTTTTTCTTCTATGAAACACTTACTTCACCAAATTTCCTAGTCGACCCATAACAGGAACAAAAAAGTCGAAAAAGAGCATCACACCATAGCTCACAAATGCTAATATCTAAAAAATTAGGTTTCATTAATAAAAAAAAGCAAAATCAATATCGAGTCTGTAGGTTCTTACAGGAATCAAGCAGAAGCATTGAGTGTAAAGAACCTGAAATATTTTTCACAATACAAAATCAACCACATCAATGAGTGGGTTTACAATTCGAGGAGACACAACTGAAAATATTCAACAAAAATTCACACATCCTTAATTTGATGCATTACTTCTAATAGAAGCCCCACCTAAGAATAAAGGGGCACCGTGGCAAATCAAATTTTTTTACCTAAAGGCGATTTAAATGCACTAATTTAGATGAAAATTTGACGCTGAATGCGAATATAGAACGAAAACAGGAAGATAGTGCGACAAAAAACTTGAAAAAATAAATTTTTCTCAAAAAAAAACTGAAACTTTTTTAGAGAATCCTTACAATTTTTTTGCTTTAGAGACATCAATATCAAAATAATGTCAAAAATTGAGGCAAAAATGGTCGGACCCAGCTGTGGATCGAACTTTTTGGGGTGCTCTTGTATCGAGAGTCGACTGTATGATAATTAGTTTTTTATTTTCTATAATTTTTTAAATTTTGGGAGTTTTGCGAAATATAAGCCCGGGGCTTTTATTAGAAATAATATGGTACACTCAAAAGCACCCACCTCTGATAGCACCAATTTTACCCATTATGAAAATCAAAGGATCACGAAACACTGAAATGAAATTTACAGAAGTGTATTTAAGATCTTTCAATCGACTTACAAGGAAACAAAACATGAATCAGAATGAGGAATGCACTGGCTAAACCCTTGGCAGTCATATATATAAGCACTATTGACCAAATGGCAAGCACAGAGTCATAGTGGATCATTTCGGCGTTTATGCCCTGAACCGAAATAAAATATTTTTAAAAGCTTTTCCATCAAAAACCTTGCATTGCTTATCGGCAACAGAAGCATGTATCCAAAAACCGACAATCATCATAGGGACAATCTAAAGTAAAAAAGTTCAAAATATTTCGGAGTAAATTAACTAAGACTTTGAGCACGTTTTGAAAAAGTGGAACAAAAAATATGACAACTGACAAAATGAAAACTGCAAGTGTTCGGGTATGTGCCCAGACTAAAAAATTCTTTCTTTTTGGCAAAAAAATCAAATTTAAACACACATAAAAATAATTTTGCCCTAAAAATTAAAAATTAGGTGGCTCATAGTTATGACCCCTTCAGGTTTCCTCCATAGATGCGAGGGAAGATGATTTCCCACAGGTCTTTAGTCGCATGTCACTTTTTTTTGAATCAGATCTGTTTTCGCATCACATATACCTATTTCTAAAATCATTTTTGTGTGAATTTAAGTTTAATTTCTTGCCAAAATTGTAGTTTTTAGCCATTTGCATACAACTTCTAAAAAGGATTGGCCATTCGCTCCTTAAAAAACCCATAACTCGTTTAAATCCGAGCGGAGTTATAATTATGTCACGAAGTGCTGGACCGGCATGAACAGTGGATATATCGTCATTATTGTTTTTTGCCAGCATCAAAAATTTTGGAAAAGGGACTGGTGATTGCGATACCGCTGGCTACCGTCGAGTTCAAAGCAAGCATTGGACGGCTAGCCAATTTCAAACGCCGCCATGAGATTCAATTCCATTTTATTCGGTGCCCAAGAGTATCTCTAAACATATAAAGAATATAAAAGAAAAAAATTCTATTCGGACCAAAAAATCGTTATATTCTTCCAACTCCTCCTCCAGTCGAAGGAGCGCCAAAAAAAGTTTTGAAAAGAGCAGACCCAGAATCAAATTTTAACCACACAACTCCTTGTTTTAAATTATAAAGATTACATAGAACGGAAAGACTAGTTCAGGACAAGAATACCAAAACATAGTTAAATTGAAGAGGTAGACATAGCCGACTAGCACACTTCCGGCAAGCAGCATAGCCATCTAAAAAAATTTACAAGACAAAAAAACTTGGGGAAAAAACTCACAAATGCAATGCCGTGATGAGAGAAAGCAGACAATAGATTATTAACAGTATACACTTTGGAGTAAAGTCTGAAGGCAATCAAAGACCACACCATAACGGCAGCACAATAGTTAACTATGGCTCCTGAACACATAGTTATTGTTTTATTTGTTCCAAAAATCACTTGTTCTAAACAAAAGTTTTACCATGTTCAACTTCATAGAACACTGTATACAGTCCCACTAAAATAAATAACTAACTTATTGCAAAATCAATGGTTGTACCAATGCTGTTAATCCCCTCCGAAGGAAATACGTTATTTGTAAATTTTTTTAATATTTTTCACTGAGTTTTTTGAAGGATATTCAGCTAGTGTGACACCAATGAGCACTACTATTCAATTTTACATCGCATGGTATCTCTGGAATTCCCAAAAAAATATTTAGAAAATAAAATAAAGAGAGGCTTTAAAACCGTGCAGCAATTATTAAAGAATACACCAGAATTGAAATAAAAATGTCGCTGCCATATGTAAAATAAAAATGGAATTGAATCCAAACAATACCAATAACTTTCGTCAAATTTTTTCAAAAATTGAGTAAAAAAAAAACAAGTTCCTTATTTATTAAATTACCAAAAACTTAAAAAAATTTGACTTTCAGGGTCAACAGCATCGGTACACGGTAAATTGCGGGCCAATAAAATGGGGTCTGACAAAATCAAGCCAGACGAAATTCAAAATTCTTGCTTCATTGACAAATATTTCGATTTTTGGTCTCCAAATTGCCACCAGTAGCCTGCATGATATTTTTGGCAACAAGGCGGCCAAAAAATCAGGCAAAACATCCTCAAAAATACGAATTTCAAATTTCGTCTGGCTGATTTTGTCCGACCCAATTTTGACGAGCAGCAATTTATCCGCAACCTCAGCATTAATTCCGCATTAGCTAGTGAAAGCATACTAATGTCATAGAAAACCCTAAAAATATTAAAAAAAGTAACGCTTTCTGAAGAAGTTTAAAAGATTTTTAACAAACCATTTATTGCCCTCATCAAAATTTGCTGGAAAGGAAAGTTATTATAAAGGAAAGTGATTTCCAAAAGGCTAAAGAAAACCTGGCTGCTTTAGATACGGACTTTTTATCAATGCCTTTGCAAGAGCTGTAAAAATATCGAGCAATTAAGTAAAGAAAGTTAAATGCTCACCCAAAATATTTTCACCGCTTCTTTGGATTGCACCTCTGTCGATAAATTCTACAAAACAAAATATCAGAAATTCGTAATGCTAACATGCAGCTGTGTACACCTGGCCGATCGAACTCAGTGTGATATACCCAACCATTTCTGATGTAAGCAATATCAAGTCCTGAAGAAAATGTATTTTATGGTTCAACTGATACCACAGACAGATTTCCTCAAAAATTTTAACCCTATTCTCTTCAGTAAATCGGTCCCCTTTTCGTTAGGAAAATCGGTGATCAATGATTTTTTACGGCTCAACCATCCCACAATTCAGTAGTGACACCATATTCAAAAGTGTAATACGGAAACCGAAATACCTGATATCCTTCCATGATCTCGAAACACCTAAACATTAGAGGTAATTTATATAACTTGTCAAAATAAATAATTGCACTCTGAAATCAGTGTCAGAAGGAATCACATTGGACTGGAACACCTGAACGTATATTCACAATATTTACATACAACAACCCTTTTCGTTTAGCACACACCTCTTGAGCAATAACACTGGAATGAGGGTATGGCACTGAGTCAAGATAAGTCTTTAGCAACCAAGAGTCGCCAGGTCCTGCCTGCAAAAAATATAATTTTATGAACAAAGTCAAGTATGCAGAAGAGATACCTGAAAGAGAATTTCTCGACCTCCTAAATAAGTAATATATTGTTTGCTAGACCAACAAATCGCAATAAAGGTAAAAACTGATTAGTGATGGTATCAATTGGGACGGTGTAATATAATAACAGCAATGCCGGTTTATTTTATCTTGAATAGCTGAAAAATAAAAATTTCGTTACATTTTGAAAACTTGATGAAAAATTTCTTGTGCTTATCGCTGAGAAATATTTTCAGCTGTTTATAACCGAATTACATTATAGGATAAAAAGTAATTAGTAGAATTATATGAAAGATGTTCACTTTCTAAGCAAAATAGACAAATAATAAGAACGCGATATTTTTGGTTGAATTAACAAAAACAAATGCGCAAACTGAATTCCTCATCAAAAACTACCCCCAGAAGTCAGATGATGTCAAGAAGACAGTTATTTAAAAAACAAGAAAAACAGAACCCATTTTTAACTTTAAGCTAGGTCAAAAGGTACAGTTGCGGACAATTGATAGCCATGGCCCAGTTTTCATTTGCCCAATTTGATTTGAAGCAATTTGAAATGGCACAATCTATCGCTTCCCAAAAATTCACCCCGTATGCATTTTTTTTAACCAAAACAACTTCTTACCAAAAGTATCACTTAACAAAAACACATTTACCAAAAATTTTACACCCTGGATAAACACCGAAACTTTTGAAGGTTTATTTTAATAGAAACCGTAAAATACATGACTATATAAAGCGGTAATGGTGTTCAGGCGACTGGAACTAATTAATATCGTCACCCATTGAAACCGTCACCAATCTACCCCGTCCAGTAATAAAGTGTAAGAACCTGCTCCTGTTCCCTCTAGATTTATAAATGCTCTTATAAAATGACGCCATCCTGAAAATCACACCATTTCAATAAACTCTTGCTGTTTTGCGGCAAAAAAAATTACTGTGTTGTGTTATAAAACCTAAATAAAATTTTTTGAAAATGCAAGTTCGATAAAAAAAAATAATAACACCACGAACCGTGAGAAGCTTGAAGAAAATTCTCTTCCGCTATAAATAAATTAATGCCTCAGATTGGTTAAATATAACTTTTTGATTGACTACCTACCTCCATTGAACAAGAAAATAATGTCATGCTCTAGTTGTAGTTTGCTGTGCGCCAACACCTGCAAAACTTCCACCATGATGGCGCATGAAACCTAAAATTCGTCTGTTGACCCTTTTTCTTTCTTAATCATAATCAAAACATTACGGCGTCATCTGTTGCACCTGGGGTATCCGGCAAAGTGTCAAAATGGCAGTTCAGAAGTATTGAATGTTTAGATGGTAAAGCAGAAGGACCAATTCTTACTACAACCTATGACCAAAAGATACAAGTAGTTGTAGCATGTTACAAAAATGTTACTTACATTTGTCACTTTGTGCTAAACGAAATTTTGAATTTAATTCAGGAAAGGAAAACACATTTATTGCCTTACATAACATAGAGTGAAAGACGATAAAAATTCCAAGTCAAAGCAACCACTTGGTCGTTGCACCTAAACACAGGTTCCAGAAGACTATTTCAAAATTTCAGAAACCAACATCTAGTTCAAGGTTGTTAATTTTGTTTGAATGCACTACTTCTTTTAGACCGTTGATTTTTTCTGTCAATATTGTGAATGCATCTACCTTCAAAATTTTTTTTGTATTTTTGACTTAAAAATACGAAATTATTACCTCACATGCATGGGACCCACTTGGCCTAGGTCCTAGATTTGCAATATTGTTCAATATAATCCTGTAGTTAGTCACAAAGGTTTTAATTAGATTTTAATTAAATGCGGAACCTCGCTCTTTCCTAAAAACTTTAGATTTTGAAGATTTCAGGAATGGTAACAAAGACCTCGGAAAAAACGTCTTGCTGGTCTTTTAATACCACTTTGGGCATACGTCTGAAAGGCCAAGAATGGTTGAGAAACAATTACTCGCCAGAAAACAATAAACCTGTCCTGCCAAACCACATAGCCATAAAGCGAAGCAACAAAAAGACAAACAAATAACCTTAAATCATCATGCATCATTGAATTACATTATCATTGAACAATTTTTATCAAAATACCAATGTAAATATCCCAGTTGTCCCTAAACTTCAAATTTTTTCTTTGTCAAAGAAGATTAAAAGTATTGAAAGTCAAAACCACAATGGGACGTATTTTTGAGAAAGAATTTCTCTCATCTCCTCCAATTTCATTTCCTATATTGGATTTGGTTTCATGATATAATACACGTCGCTCCCGCAACCCGTTACTTGATGAAACATACATCTAGAGGAATCAATGTGATGATGCCCCATTAACCTGAGCAGACTTATGTAGGACGTGGATCAGTTATTGTATCACTTGCAATCATAAAACAAGCGAAACAACATTAAAGGAAAAGCTGACTTTATTTATCATGACACCGCACAAATATTTCGACAAAAAGAACAGTGGATTTTCGTAATCAAGAAGTAAATTTTTGCTGCCAGCTTTCAACGGTTGTATCAGAGCACTCAGTGTCTATCCCGACGTCTAAAAAGAAAATTATATTATTCAAAGATACAGCTTCAAAAATAGCTGCCTTTCGCGGCTGTCCTTACGATCACGCTTGCTACCAGACTTTCTTGAAGATCGAGAACGAGAGCGACGTCTATGCTTCTTACGAGATCGAGAACGTGAGCGTGAACGTGAACGGCTGAAAATCTTTTATGAATTGAGAGCTGTAATGAATTTAAAAAGCCTACCTTCTCTCTCTTTCACGTCTTCGATCACGGTCCCTATGCCTGTCCTCGTCTTCGTCATCATAACGGTGTTCTCTGCGTTCCTGGCGTTCCTTCTCTTCAGCCCTCCTCTTTTCAGCACGTCTTTCATCAATCTTCTCTCGCATCTGATCAAACTTTTCACGAATTTCCACCATACCTTAAGTGAATACATCAGTTAGAGGCATATAACGGAACACATGTAACAGAATAGGATCGGTGACCATTATAATCTTGCAAATACCATCAAAAGAAACATACCGAGATGCATTTTACCACCAACTGGAAACAAAGCATATGTAGTAGGTAAACGGTCAAAAAGACACTTACAATGGTCAGCCAAGCGAGACTCATGGTCGAGAATATTCAGCTGAGCACCACAAGCGTCACAGACTCTAAAAGATTTCAGATATACAATTTCACTAAGTTTTTAAAACCAAAAAATTAAACAGAACTTGAACCTAAGTCTTTGCTGGACTGGCGCAATGGATCTCTAAAAAATTTTTACTCCTAACTTTCTTGGACTTTATTATATAATATTAACCATCTCAGCCTCAAGCTCGCGTTTCTTGCGCTTCAGTTCCTCAACTGTCTTGGACATTTCCATAGACTCAGTGATCTAAATAGATAAATAGAAGGTAATCTGATAAAATTCAAGAAAGGTGCAGCCCTTTACACACCTTGCCCTCACTTCCAAGCGTCTCAACCTGCACCAGAGCTACGCCAATCTTCTCGTTTAACTCAAATATTTTCTGTGACTGAAACAATGAAATTAGTACACAATAAAATAACATCCTGTAAGCACGCTGCTCATCCACCTTTATGTACTCCTGGCTGTCAGATTGCTGCTCCGTGTCCTTCTTAATCTTGTCCTTGATCTTCTCAACCTCGGAATCCACGACACGAACACAGTCATCTAACCATGATTTAATTTAATGTAATCAACCTCTACAATGAGTGTGTAGCTTACCTATAGCGTCGAACGCCTAAACTTTAAAAAAATAAAGTATTTTCAGTAATGTGGATATTTAAATCAATGAATGCTACGAACGCTAGCATTGTCAGTGCTAAACCTGACTATTAGCGAAAATCTACACTTAAATAACATACTGAAGTGGGCCAAAGTTTGTTTCAAACATATTTTTGTAGCACATATGAATAGGGAGTGAAGAGTTCTTTTTCATCTCTACAACTTTTAAAAACAATAAAAAAATACTCCAACACCATTTCGTAAGTTTTTGACTATGCTAACTGGCAAGTGGATGACTTAAGAGGCAGAATGCATTACACGAACTTGAACTTACTCACCTCAATATCGTAAAAGTGATCCTTTTTCTCCTGAGCACGTCGATAATCCGCTTTATGAGCTGGTTCTTCAAACTTTTGTTGTATGCTGGTCAAAAACAAAAAAAAAATTTAAACCATGCATTCTGCGACAGGCAATGTAACCTTCCAGACGAGTGTCAGCTAATATTTCTCTAGGACAACATTCAAGCAAGTACGCACGACAGACCGAGTGACTAAAGTAGATGAGTTACCCAAAGAATGGGAATGCAGATTAAACGTTAGAGACTTACTGATCGAATGGCGGTAGCTTTTTTCCTTCTTCTTCGGCTAAAATTAAAGCCTAAAGTAAAAAGCTTGTGAACGCAAAAAGTACCTCGGCTAGCCCCCATCAACTGTTCTATCATCTCGCGCATAACATCCGTCATCGTGAATATTCTCTGAAAATATAGTTTTTAATTGTTGTAGTGTAGAAAAAAACATTCAAGTAATAGGCAAGCAGAACAACAGCAGTAAATGATGTTATTCACAGAAATACTTTGGAAATTTCAGTGAAAACGTGCTTCATACCGTACAGCTTGTACGCTACATGTTACAGCACATCACAAAATAAAATCATGGCAAATTGAAAACACGGGGAAGGGGAAGAGATGGCGGATCACAGCTCGATAAATAGGGTAAAAAGATCAAAAGTTACTCTTGACCTTACTATCATTTGAAACAGCACCGATGACGTTCAGGGTCAAAAATTACGCTTGATCATACTGGGCCTTCTAAAACAGTAGATAGATCAAAGATAGCTCGTGACCCTAAGCTCTATCTATTGACTTAGCTTAGGCTGAAACCCGACCAAGACGCAAAAGACAAGAATGTCTCTCCGTAAAATCGAAGGGATGACAGGAAGGTGATGACAAATATTTCAAAATTTTTACGCATAAAAAAACTTATTTTTGGTGGATTTTGCCGCGCGAAAAAGTAGAAAAAGTCACAATTGTTCGATTGCACCAAAAATTGTGTTTTCGCCTTTATTAGATCGTCGTTTATAATTCGCAAAACCTTAGAAAAGCTTTCGAGAACCAGCTGAAGAAGACTCGCGGAAAAAGTTTCCACCATTGCCATTTTCAAATGAAATTTTCGCTTGAAAACTCACCCAAATGTGATGAATTTTGAATTTAAAAATGTTAATTTTAGATCATCTCTTCTATTCTTCACTTAAAGTGCACTTGTGGAGATGCAAACTGTTTGGTATCACAATTCTTTCTTAGATGGGCTAACATGCACTTCGACAAATGTTGACTTTAACAATAGAGGGGCACCGGATATTTCAAGCAGAAAGCGAGTCATTAATGATAGTAAAGAGTGCAATGTTTTTGAGCCAATGCCTAAGAGAAGGCAATGCAATGCGATCTCCGTGACGACGGTTTTATCGAGTAATCAGCTAAATACAGGTTGATTCATTACATATGCGTACATATAGTTGCTTCATTATTATTTCTTTTGGATTAATACTGAGGTTGAATTTATTTTAGGGTACAGGGAAGAGTTAGTGCCTAAAGAGGAGGATGATCTTCCAGTTCATCCAAAAAAAATAGGCGAAGTAAGTCTTGTAATTTTTCACTTTAGGTGGTAGTGCGATTTCCAAGCAATTTTAGTTGAAGAAATGGATGACAAATCAGATGGTACTTTTTATTTCAGGCATCTTCGTTTTAAATTGCGAAAAATTAATATTACTTGTGTAGGGTGTGCAAGTTGGCTCGAAGACACTACTTCTCACTGGACCATGTGGTAATTTATTTATTTTGTAAAGAAAAACAGCGTGGTGTAAGCTTTTCATATTTAGGCAGTGGAAAGACAACCGTGAGAACTTTAATAAATACAGCTTAAGTTGTATGGATTGCATTTTTAGACAGTAAAGGTCCTATGTGCTGACTTGGGTATTGAGGTTCTTGAATTTGATGGTGGGTTATTTTTAGAGCATCTCCTCTCTCAAACTTTTTTCTGTTGTGTAGGCAATCAGGAATACCAATTAAGTTACAATGGAGAAGAAATCTACGAAAAGCCGATGCTGCAAGCCTTCTATCAGTTCATGTCCAATGCAGAATGTTCCTCCCTGGAAAAGATGTCACTCAAACAACGTTTACTTTTAATTAAACAACTTCCTAATGTCTTTTACCGGTAAACTTTTCTTAGTCCAGCAAAGACCCTTACGATTATATGAAGTTTCCAGAGATTCTGAAATTCTTCGTAAAGCCTTGAAAAGTTGTGCTAGCTCCTCTCGTTGTATGATAGTTTTCGTTCTGACTAGTAGCGAGAGCTCATGGGAGTTGAATCCTTCTCGTCTTTTTTCGACTGATACAATTGAAGAGGTAACTGGAGGAGTATTGTTCGCCTAACTAATTTTTTCTACTTAGTTTCAAATCCAGCAAATAAAGTTCAACGCCATATCAGCTACTCAAATGACAAGAGTTGTAAAAAATATTGTGTGCCTTCTAGGAGTCAAAATGGACAAGCCTGAGGATATTAAGCGCATTGTGTCTTTGGCGGATGGTAGTCTTTCCTGTTAATGATTATTTTTTGGTCGATTATAAAGTTGACTAAAGGTGATCTCCGCAAAGCATTGAATATGATGGAATTTTTCGCAGTTGGTAACCCGCTCTCACCAAATCTGTTGTCTGGAGCCGGTGCTTATTTTGATTTATTTCACTTCATTGGCAAGGTCATGTATGCAAAGAGAGCGGTAACTTGTAATGCTTCGTGGACAAAGTCTGAAGACAAGTTACTACCTAAAGCTAGAAAAAAGATCAGAATGTTCCCGCCTAAAGAAGACCTGAATGAGTTGACCGATTCTATCTTCATTTCCGGAAAGTTTGTGAGTTTTTTTTTATCAACGACTAAACCTGCAATAGTGAGTTTCTTTGAAAACCGGTTTAGCTGATGAGCTACGTCTTCGAGCATGAGCCTAGCTTTGCGCCGTCTTTAAAAGGTGGATATTTGGAACTAGTGCTGTTGCGGTACTCTGCGGCCAACGGCACTATCTGAAAATTTTCTAATTTTCATGGAAAATTTAAAATAAGAAGTTGAAAATTTCCAACGGCACTCTACATAGTATTTTCACTTGTTCGCTAAAAAATTTAATTAAATGACTTTCTTGGAACTTATTTTTTTTGTATATTTGTGTTATTCGTTGTATTTTTACTCATGTAGAAGAATCAGCCTTAAAAAAGGTTGGTGCAAAAAAGTTAAAATTTTAAAAAATTTATGATGCGATGACCGGTCATCAAATTTTCGTTAAAAATGAAAAGATTTTTATTTTTTCATTTTCAAATTTTTCAAATAATGCCGTTGGTCCCTGGAGGTCGAACTTTTTTCAATTTTCTTTTCCAAAATATTTCTAAGGCTAATTTTACGGCAGAAACGCAATAAACTGTCTGTTTATGCCTGTGTCGCAGGCTGTCGACTTTATTTTTATTGTAAACGAGACAACAAAAAATTGCGTAACGGTTTATTTAAAGAGACAATGATAGCTTGTCAGGTGGGAGGTATGCTTAGTTGAAATTTAATGTTGTACATCGATTCAATAAGAAAGACAGAAACTATCAAACCATTCGCGCTTGGCAAGAACAATTGTTTTTATTTAAGCAGAATAATTTAAAAAATTTAATTCATGGCATTTTTGCAGTTGATACTTCCTCTTCTCAACTTTCACTTGTAAAAATCTCAAATTTGCCTTGGGGGACCAAGGTAAACAATGTGATAAATGGTATTTTTAGAACCTAGGAACTACACGTAGGCATACAACTAAGCCGTTTTTTGCCTTGGTTTTTCTCCTGCGAATTTCGAGAACAGTGCGAGTTGCGGCCATATATATGCTGATGTTTTTCCATTGTCTTGAAATACCTTGCACATGTTGTAGAGGAGGAAAAATACCCATTAGTTGCTTAACGATAGTTGCGAAATTCTTTTCAAAATTCTTTATTTCGACTTAATTAGTTATAACACCGTGGCAAAAAGGTTTTTTTTTTTTGAAAAAAACACTTACAAAATATTGTGAAGGTCTTACTGGTTACGTTAATTACAATTAGTAACAATTACAATTAATTAGTTAGTTACGTGCCGAAGTGTTCTAAGGTCTAAAATTGTTTATCTTGGTCCCCTAGGGCGAATTTTAGCTTTTTACAGATGGAAGTTGGTCGGGGCGTTTTAACAACTGTATAAGTGCCATTTTTGTCGTTGTCGTTTTATTTACGGTAAAAGATGGGGTCAACAGTCGTGTAACAGGTACAGATTATTTATTGTGTTTCTGGTGTAAAATTACCCATTGAATTTTTAAAATTTTTTTTTTTGAAAATTTTGACCTCCGGGAGACATTTTTGCCTTAAAAACTAAGGCTTTTTAAGATTATTTTGGTTTCAGCCTTGAAATCAGTGCAATCGAATCTGTAAGTTGCTACCATATTACGGATTTTTAGACTGGATCTTTGTTTTAGCTGTAGTTTCGACGCATGTTTTTCCGGTGATTTGGAAATCTATCCTCTTATTGACAAATACACGTTTGAAGTGCGCTCTACAAAAATTGAAAAAATGTCCTTGAACTTTAATGAGTTCTTAAGATTTCAGGTTGCTACGAGGTCCGCTGTATATCACAACTATCAGGACGCGTCTACAGGTGGTTTTCATTCCATTTTTTTTTCTTTCAAAAAATGCTTGCAGGATCAGTCGGCCGGAAAGGGCTCTATCAGTTCGGAAAGCCTAAGTTCAAGCCTGTAATCGATCGTCGAGATGCCAAGGAGCGTTTAATAAGAAATGTTTTTCCTTGCTCAAATATTTCCGAAATGAAAATGATGTGGGTTTTGGAAAAGCTAATACTTTGAAGGTTCCTATGGTTTAGTTTTAGAACACTGCCGTTTGCTGAAATCATATTTGGAAAGGTCGGCGTCTTAGTTGATTCGATAGATTTCTAATAGACCGCACCGTATATTTTTAGTTACGTCACACTACAGATAAGAACAGTCTAGAAACTGAGGAAATGCTGCTAAAAGAACTAGAGAGGATTAAATCTCGAATGTTCCCGGACCAAAGTACGCATAAAAACTCTTTGTGTTCGAATGTGCCGAAAAAATTTGCCCCTTTACAAAAATAATAGCCTATCGAAGAATAAATTTTTATGTGATCTCAAATATGTTTGCCGAATGTTTTCAGCCCTTTCTCTCCTGGTTGGCTGTATAAAATCTCGTTTTTTTCAAACTCGAATTATAGCCAACTCGAATTTTTATCAACTCGAATAATAGAATATTGGCACAAGCAAAATTGGATTTTTAGGCGTATGGACGTTTCGCAAATACTTGCATTTTCTAATTTTATAAATTTTGCCAGAGGGGGTTAACAAAACTATGTTCAATTTAATACTTCTCACTTACTACTATTGGTGTGAAATATCGCGTGAACTACTAAACCTAAAGGAAGCAAGGTGTACGCTGTTTAACTGCTAACCTTCGCTGGCCTACCCTAAGCCTAAAGGCTTATTTGTATGCTCAAATGTGTGTGTGGCTTGTATTAGTAAGAGAAACGAAAAGTCAAAAAGGAGCTGTTTAAAAGACATTCTGAGATAAAATATGAGCTTGGGGACCGAGACAAAATTTATAAAATTTAAAAATGCAAGTATTTGCGAAACGTCCATACGCCTAAAAATCTAATTTTGCATTGTGCCAATATTCTATTATTCGAATTGATAAAAATTCGAGTTAGCTATAATTCGAGTTTGAAGAAAACGAGATTTTATACAGCCAGCTGTGTTTCTGCTACAACCTTTTTAGCTACAAATTTTCGTCGAGGAAGCGTTTGGCTGTCGCGGTAAGCCTTTCATTGTGGCCGTTCCATACAGTATCAGCTAAACGCGACAGCCAAACGCGTCCATTGTGACCAGGACTTTAGAGATTTTTTTATGCAGAATATAAAGAGGAAGCTCACAGTCTATGTATGTGATGGAAAGTATGTTCTTGGAAAGGAAGGGGTCTTTGCGAACTCTATTGGAATGGTCATTTGGGACGACACTTACTAAGCAAGACAAGCAGAGGGAGACTCACTGCTCTTGTCAAAACAAGATCGGCCAAGCCAGCATATAGCAAGGAGAAATATAGTGAGCAAGAGAATACGCATCATACAGATCGAAGGAAATGGTTGCTCCTCACTCAATTTTCTCCCAGCGTGCTTTGTCGTTTATTTTCTCCAAATTAAATAGTCGAGGTCCGGCTGGTATTGTCTTCCCTGTTGCATTGCACTTTTTTCCATTTCCCCTGTTGTTAGCCAGATGCTAATGCAAAAACATTCACACATAGCTGTTTGTAAAAGAACGGAAAAGTGGAGTAAGGATTATCTTTTGTTTTAAGTAAACGAAGGAAAGTATTAATTGTTTCTGGCAAGCTTAATGTACAAAAAATGTACAAACTTGCTGAACAGCTACTTCCATCTTGTGGAGAATTATTATTACCACAGCAAATTTAAGTAGCAACTTGTGCCAACTTTTGTACCACATTCATTATCCATTGGGGTTTACTCTTTTGCCTCCTAATTAATCTTTTTTGTCTGATAATTTTTTTAAACTTTTTGACTTCTCTATCATCATCTTACATAAAAATTAAATTTTAATGGATACCATTCTACTCAGAATTAAAAAGTAGATTTAAGGAATTTACATCAGATTTTTTTTACTTTTCCTTAAACATTTTTGAGTTGTATGAGTGTTTTTGCATTTGTGCAAAATAAAGTGTTGAACGGTTTCAGTGTTTGAGGCGAGTTTGGCGGATGTCCGTTCCTCCCTCCCGAGCACACTCAGAAGTGCTTTCCAGTCAATTTGGTGGAGGACTACAGGCCAGTCCATATTCCAGATACACAATCAACTATTTCTTGCTTCCAAATTTTATAATTCATGTGGTAGGACTTGCCTGCCTTTGGGCTTTATGGTATAAAATAGTCGGCAGACAATGTATTTTTTAAATAACATTGAGTATTTTTTAGGTATTATTTAAGGTAAATCCTTCTAAAAATATATTGCCACCAAAGTTTCAATGTTGAGTGTCTATTAGGTTGTTTAGAAAGTTCATGCAGTTTTTGTAATTTCCAAAAATCATCTTGGTCTCCTGTTGTTTTTATTTTACTTTTTGCAAAAATAGCCTAGGTCAGCCTATTTTGATGCTTATGTCGTATATACTTAAAAATTCTCAACCCCAAGTCCCCCGTAAGGGGACGCCCGGGGCTTGAGGGTAACGCAGCAGCTCACCTTGGAGATGAATCCAAGAAATACAGGCATGTTACAGGAAACGAGGAATCTTTTTCTGTAAGTTTTAGCGCAAACATCTTTAAAATGGTTAGGATACCAAGAAAAAGCTGGATTTTTATACGTTTGCGTCCACGCTGAAAAGCCTTAATCCATAAACCTTTTTTTTCTCAATATTTTTTGTAAATTTTGATTATTTTCTGGTCAAGCAATTGCATAGGTAATTGCTTGTAATCACTCAAACTAAAACTTAGCATTAGTTCAGGTAAAGGGTTGGGCTTAGAATACAGCCAACTAAAACGAAAAAAGAATCAAAAGTCGCAAAAAATACCCCTCATATATTTGCATCATGTCTTCTTGTTTACACGGTGATATTATATCAACAAGAGCTCGCGCTGGTCTGAGGCTGACATGTGCTGGCCTACGCTAAGCCTTAGTTGTATGCAAAAGGGTATTAATTGAGGCATTAAAACACTTCAAAATACAGGTTACTGTGGGAATTTTTATGGGGTAGGGGTATACAAGCAGCGTCAATATTCTTAAAGCCACAGGTAGGACCGAGCTGATTTTTGGAAATTTTAAAAACCACTCCAACTCAGCAACCTGATTTTTTCTAAGTCTATTTTTCTAGGTTTACCACAGTATTTCCATACCATCACAGAGTTTTCTATTGTCGTGATGTGTTGTTGTATAAACCAAATTTTCGACCAGAAGACTTCGAAGTCTATGTCTCTTACCCTCTTTTGTACATACTCGCCTTTTGTATTCCTATTATTGTTGTAAGTTCATTCAAGCGTCACAAAATCCAAAAATTGAGCATGTTTTCTAGATCTTTATTGGTGAGGTCATGTTCTGGTTATTCTCCACAAAGCCTAGAAAAATTGTGGTAGCCACATGTGGGTAGGTGTCTTCTATTTTTTAATCGTGTCGTAAAAAATGTTTTATTTAGAGAGTGCAGAGTGTAAGTGCATTTTCTAGCTTCACATCTCTTTTTACTAAGGCTGATTAATTTCTATATTGAGAGAAGAGAGGACCTGGCTAGACCAGATTTAAAATAATCATTCTTTAAAACATTTTTGTCATTTCTTCTTTTCCCAACTTGCTGTAGAGTCAAACCTCGATGGTTCTTCTACTTTTAGATTCAATTTTTTGAGGTCTTTTTAACCATGGAGATGTCTCGAAATTAAAAAAAATTACAAAATGGGTACTTTTATTCAAAAATACAATTTTTTTGAAAAAGAAACGCTTTGTAAGTATTCTATGTTTGTAAGGGGCGTAAAGTTAAACAAAATTTGTGTGCATATTCAAAAATGACTATTTCACAATTAGCTTTAGGTTGGCTACCCTTTTAAGTCACATTATAACCTACTCCAGCCACACTCGAAGCAGAATAAAACGGCCACACTGAGTAAGAAAAAGCCATTAGAATGGAGCTTAGGGTGTGTCAAAAAACTTGACCACCTAAGAAAATTTTTGGGTAGGTAGGGTCTCGCTTGGTCAATCTCCGAATTTTTAGGCCCTAACCCTCGGAAATCTTCGACTTTATTTGGGATTCTGTGGACAATGACAAACCACTTTAGCAAATCTTTATTCCACTATTAACAGACAAAAAAAAATAAACAACAAAAAGAGACCATTATTTGAAATGCTTTTCCTCCGCTGCAATACACGCAATCAGTCTTCTAGGAACATCGTCCACGATCTTCCTGATTTCAACCATTTTCTTAAATTATAAAAAAATAGAACAGCTACAACGACACAACAGTCAGACTAAAGTCGTAAAAATTGTAAATACAGTTACAAACAAAATATCAAAAAGAAATTTGAAAATTCAAAAGTGGTCAATACTTTCGTTGTTTTCTAGACACTTGATCACTCGCCGATTATTCCGATTCATTAGTGAGTTGGCATATATCCCTTGATTATTCGAGCAGTTAATTTTCTTTGTCGTTTTAGGTGTGTTTATATTTGGAGCTCTAGTTACACAAATCTTCGTGGACACCATTAAATTGCTTACTGGATATCAGCGGCCATACTTTCTGTCCTTGTGCAACGTCTCTCTACCGTAAGTTTATTTTGACAACCCAGAAAGGTTGGTATCCTAATATATTTGTTCGAAACCGTCTTTTAACCCCTTTTAAACAATTTTTATTTCCTAATTTCTTTGTCTATTAGTAAATCAAACAAGAAAGCCTGGCCCCTTTGCACCCCGTTTCATGCAAATTGTAAAGCTTAATAATAAAAAGTTTCCAAAGATAGCTTCTAGACGGCTTTAGTATTGGTACCCAGAAGTTTATAAGCTTTGTTAATGGTTTAAGAGGCGCCAATACTGCCATAAAACAACTGATCTGGCACCGATGCTTTTAACATCGTGCCTTCACTCGAGTGGTCAGAAAATGTTTGATAAATGACTGCTGGAAGTAACCTAATCAGTTTTTTAACACAAATTTACGCCTCATTTACGGCTTTAGTGACAAAAGAAACTTGTTTTTCCATGTTTTCCAGTAAACCACACGCAGTTTTTCATAGTTTTACGCATTTAAAAGCTACCATCCTGCGTAAAAAATCAAAATCAAAAAAAGTGTGGGTATCCAAGTATCCTCCAGAATCGGTTTGCCCTGTTCCCCCAAGGCAAACCATGTCATTTTTTTTTTCAGATTTTTTATTATAAAATACTGTTTTTCTTATAGTTTTTGGGCTTAGAAACATGTTTTAGCAATCAAAAAGTGATATGACATCCTTTTTGACGTTTTTGGGCAAACACCGTAAAGGCGGTTTCTGCCATAAATATGAGGGCTGGTTTGTAGGCTTTAGTAGAGTCAAAAGGTTCATTCCAACCATTGTTTTTTTCAGAGCCTGCACAGCACCGCTAGAACATTCGCCATCTCCTTCTCCACACCTTGCTTGTCTCTACAAAAATGCAGATGAACTCCGTTATGCCTGGTAAGTCAACTAATTCGGCCTTGAACAGTGTGGTCATTACTACACACAGCCAAAAAATTGTGCCAAATTTAAAAAGTTTTGGTCAGCCAATCTTAGTTGTGGCTTATTCCCGGTTTTTTTTATAATATACAAGATTGGTATGGTTTAGAAAATTATTAGATCCGATAGATATTCTTTTATTTTTGTTGTTTTGTGAGGTCTACTTCTTGTTTAATTTTTCAAACTTTATGGCTTCCATTTAATATTTTAGCCTTCTTTTGAATTACAGTTAGGCTATATGTACTTTCACCCCTCAAATTAATCATTTATCTCGTCAAAATAATTTTTTACCCCGTCAAATTTGAATTCCCCGCAAATTAATCATTTATCTCGTCAAAATAATTTTTTACCCCGTCAAATTTGAATTCCCCGCAAAATAATCATTTATCCCGTCAAATTACTCATTTACCCCGTCAAATTTGAATTCCCGCAAAATAATCATTTATCCCTCAACAAACCATTTGCCTTCTTAAATTTGTGCAATTTGTGCTTTAGTCAGCCATTCTTTTTCAGAAGTCCATGGTGTTAAAAAAAATCATATACAAGTAACATTGATCACGTAAATGAATTGACGGGACAGAATTTGAGGGATAAATGATTATTTTGCGGGAATTCAAATTTGACGGGATAAATGATTAATTTTCACAAAATTCAAATTTGACGGGGTAAAAAATTATTTTGACGAGATAAATGATTAATTTGAGGGGGGAAATCAATTTGAGCCATTACAGTTAACCCTCGATTTTACGACTCCTTGATCTAACGACCTCCTTGAGTCAGTCCCCAGATGGGTCGTTAAATCGAGGGTTGACTGTATTATTTTTATGCTATTGCGTCCTATCAGTGACAAAATTTACTCTTCTTCAAAACAAATGTAAGCTTTGCATGAAGTTTGGAAAATATGAGCTCTAAAAGCCAGGTTAACCGATATTAACGACTTTTCGGCTCAATACAAAGCTATCACTTTGGTTAACCGAATTTTTACAGCTGAAGTTCTCCTGAATTTCTGCCAAGCTTACACATGTCTTGAAGATGAATAAATTTCAACCTGCAAGGGTGCAACAGAATAAAAAGAAAAATGGGTGAAGTATTAAAGAAAAACAAATAAGTTCAAAAATATAAATTAGAAATTGAGTATCCTAGTTTTTAGGCTCACATTTCCATCTCTTCACGCAGCATTTTCCAGCTATTCTGCTTGTTTTGCATCCGTGAGATTTTGAATTGGTTTTTAAAACACACATATATTCTTGTCAACTTATTTAGTGCTATATATATTATATGATAAATTTGCGAGGTGCTCCCCTGCTCAGACCTATGCTAATCTTTGGGTTTATTGGAATGGCTCTAGTGGACTCTTTTTCCCGCATTAATGGTTGGTTTTTAATTTTTTGGTTAATGTTAGCAGTTGTAGGTGCAAGCGAGTTTTCAAAATTTTGCGAGGCGAGTTTGTTCGCTCGCATGCCAACACTAGTTTTGGTCATATTCACTACTTATTTTTATGTTTGTAGGTTACAAAAATCACTGGAGAGACATTTGGGTGGGGTGGCTAATCGGATTCCTAATCGCTATATTCCTGGTTGGTTGAACTATTTTTGGCTCTGGTGTGATATAACCCTCTATTTTTTGAAAAGCGTGTTTTGACCTCGTTCAAGCAATTCTTATATGCTAAAAGCCTGTTTTCCACACTTTAGAATACAAAATTGGAGCTTTAAGCAATCGGGATTTTTGTTTTGAGCCTTGGTCTCTTTGGCTAAAATTTGTTTAAGGTGTTTTAATTCCTCGACTACTACGCTTTTGCATGCAAGGCTTAGTAGGCCAGCACATGTTAGCCTTACACCAACAAAAAATGACATGATGCACATATATTAGGTTAAAATTACATTATTTGCGGTGTTTGCCTTGGGGTACGAAGGCAAAAATCAAAATTTTCAACTTTTGGTTTAGGCTTAATTTGTGAAATGTGAGAAAATAAGAGTATAATTAAATGTATTAATGTGATTAAGGTGTAGAGAACAACATTTTTAATCGTTTGTTAGCATATAAAAATTTTCTGAGAAGGTTTAAAAAACTACTGAAAAGGGTGGGGGTGCATTTTGCACTAGAGTCCACTTTGCACAAAGCAAATAGTAAATTTAATAAAGTGCCATTCTGTGCTGTGTTTCCAAGAAGTCTATCATGCCCTTCGACCAGCAATGCCATTGACAGAGCATGTGGAAGAGCGCGTTTCTCCCTTCTTCTCCTGGTTCCGCTTGCCAAGAGTGCATGCTCCATCGGTCAAGGAAGAGTATGTGTAAGTTGACTGCAGCTGCAATTTTTTATACTTTCAATTATTTTCAGGGTCTATGAAGAAGAGGTCCCAATGACTACCACACCTGCAGGCACAAGACATCGTCGAAACCAGGACAGAACCTATGAGGTGACTAAAATTTAATTTTGCCTTGAGAGACAAGGGGAAATTTTGCATAGACCCAAAATTAAGCTTTCAGACTCAGTGGTGGCCACGCGTAAACTAGCAGAACGCATTTTCATTTCTAAATTAACAATAAAAATTAGGCGTTTTGTCCCATATCTGACTCAATGATCAAACAGTACAATGAGTATAAAAAAGTTACAGAGTTTAAATGTGTTGTCTTCAGGTGACCACTACCACAGAATCCTTCCACCGAACAATTCAGCCGCCAAACGGAAGTGGGACACAACAAAGGCAACCGAATGGATACCAGGCCTACTGATTTTAGAAATCTTGCAAAATAGATAATTCACAAGGAATTCAACAACTATTGTCACCAATTTTCATTATTTTTTACTTTATTACTTCTCCAAGAAATTGTTATAAAAGACCATTGTCAAATGAGTTTTTTCATACAGTTAACGCTTATTGTCTTCCGTCTAATAAACGCCGCTTCCGACCACGTTGGGGGTAATTTCCTTCCAAAAATGACACTAGAAGTATTTTGCCAAAAATTTGAAGTCGCAGCCCGAAAGTTGTAAACGAAAATTTTAGGACTGTAAGACTGTAATTTTCAAGAAAAAGTCTAGAATTTTTCTGGTTGCGGAAAAATGGAAAAATTCAACAATGATTTTCGTGAGAAAAAGATTCTTTCGTTTCCCTCAGACATTGTTCACATTTTCAGTTGTTTTAATGTCTGTTGTACTCGTGTTCTTACTTAATTACTTACCTACTAATTTGCCTGCTTTAGATTCCAAAACAGATCCATTGGAGGTGGCAATTACTCGAGAAGGGTGAAGAAGTGGTAAATGATAAGACAGTAGCTGTGGGTGGTCGCAAATTTTGTTCTCAGCATTATCACGACAACGTGACTGGAATGCTTAAACGTCTCATTGTAAGCAAAATAATTTTACTTTTTTCAAATTAACTTATGAATTTAAGAGCAGTGGTCCCAGCGCCTACACTAAATCGAGACTCGACTGTACTCAGATTTTTTTTATAAAGTATACTTTGTTATTAAATAAAGGCCTAAAGTCACGACAAGAAGTTTTTGTACATGCATCATAGCTGTGTAAATAACAAAATAATCTCTTATTCATTGTTTATCAAGTATTTATTGAGCAAAAATAGCACCGAGGTCTTTTTTATAAATAAGACATAAATCTTATCTTATCTAGTAAAATGTTTTGCAATAGAAAGACTACTGGACGTCCACTCCTATTAATCGATTTTAATCTGAGAAAAGAGAGACTAAAAGTTTATTCTTAGGAGAAGAACAACTTTTTGTTTGATGCACACTTGCAAATATTTACTACTTATTTAGAGGTTCATAATGTGGTTCAATCTTGTGCTTCTTATTTTTGTCACTGCTTTGGTTGCAGCTCATACAGAGACCAATCAATTAACAAACCCTCAAGGAAAAGTTGTTTGTGAAAGAGTGCCTTCCTCTCTGTGGTGTTCCTGTGATAAGTTGGCTGCTGAATGTGGCTTCACAGAGCTTTGTGATAAGTACAACAGAGCTAGTTACAATGAGCCCATTTGGATGACCCTACTATATGAAAGTTTGTTTTTTGATGAGAAATGTTGCTAATTACCACCACAAATACCCTTTTTCGAAGTTTTAAGTCCATGGTTGACCTTACTTATAGAGCTAACTTAAAAAAAAACTTTCGGCTTCAGAGTTCTAGAGCCCGCCTCCACTGATCAACAAGTGGATCCAATCAAGAAGTTCCAGAAAAGCGCGGTCAAAATGTAAATGACGAAAAGGGTTTTAACAAGTACTCAATAAGGGGACTTTTTTACAATTTTTTAGGTTAGGTAACTCGAAAAATGTAAAAATCTCTAAAAAATGCAGATGACCTTATATCGAGAACCAACTGCATAGGATTTTGCGTCGACCAACTAACACAACGCGGGTATTTCGGATTTATGAAAAAGGGTTGGGTTGTAGACTTGAAATTTTTTATAGATACAAATTTAAAGCTTCCAGGTCTGTGTCCTGATTGCCAAAACTTTATTAGTGAATTCTTTCGAAATGCCTACCCAAAAATTAAAGACTTTATTCAATTGGAGCTGGTTCCCTATGGAAATGCACGGAGAGAAGTATATTTGCTTATATTTTTGTAATTATTTGTGTGTTTGTGTATGACACATGCAGTTTTAGGAGAACTCAACCATAGTTTGCCAACATGGAGAGTCTGAGTGCAACGCCAACAGATACGAGTCGTGTGCTATTCACTATATGCCTGAACCATTACCTTTCATTTACTGTTTGGAGATTCAACTACAAAATCAAGTTGATTTAGGTAAGTCAACTTTTAAAGGACCATTGCCGTTGCAAACAATGGGAATTTTGTGCGTATTTATGGTTAATAGAAGTGAGCATATCTTAAGGCTTTGGCTTAGCCTAAGTTTGGATCCAAGGGTCTTTTTTAAGTTAAATTTTTTGCCCTGACTCACTTATTGTTCAAAAAAAAAACGAAAAAAAGTCCTTTGCAGAGATCAACAAGAACAAATAAGAAAAAAAGCAAAATATTACTGTCTGCGTTATTACCTTCCTTTCTGGCATAGATCCCTCTCCATACTCTGCAAATATTCCAGGCTGCTACGGTGGCTTTTTGACCCTTATTAAAGGCGTCGAACAGCAGGTGTCGAAAGTGCTGTTTTTATCAGCGGGGCTGGCCATTCCAAAATCCTACAATGTGATAGAGGAGCTCGAGCACTTTCAATTCCTATATTATGCTTTGCAATGTGCTTAGGCAATCGTGGTGAGACAAGCAATCAAACAAAACAACGAAAAATTGTTTATCAACCCAATATTTCTTGTTTTTTTTTTAATAAAGATCCTATATTGCCAAGTTTTTAGCAAAGTTTTTAGAAAAAGCCGCTAGGAAGTGCTATTCCAAGTTCCACACTGTGCCACACATTTATGACCAAATTGTGTAAAAACCTTTTATTAGAATTAACTAGTTGATCTAAGTGAAAGTGATTTTAGACATTGCTACAACGGAAAACAGGGCATAGACTTGCAAATGAAGGCTGCTAAAAGAACAGAGGAGCTGTGGCCAGATGTGCATCAGGGCGTTCCATGGATGCTTTTCAACAATATCAGTCTCAAAAGCCAGCAATTTTTGATGCGCGACTTGAATGCGGCCATTTGCCAGTGGTATGTGGGCGACAAGCAGCCGAAGGGTTGTGGCGGACTTGGTGCTGACATGCTATAAAGTTACGTGTCATTTTTTTATTTATTGAGTTGAAAATTAAGATGATTTGACTCTACTGTATTATACCCCCACACACAAAAAATTATCCGCTCTCCCCCCTTTAAATGTTACTGCCAGAAAATACGTCTACTATTCCTCCTAACCTAAAAAACGGTAAAGCGAGTCGTTGTGGCTGTCATTTGCGGTTAAGGCAGTTTGTTCTGCAACCCATTCGTGCAGTTTTTTGCCCTTTTACCATGTTTGTCTCACTGGACTATGGCAAAAAAGGCCTGAAATGCATTTATTTCTCCAGAATCTTGCTCGGAATCATGGGGGGACGTGGCC
>BBSZ01000381.1:0-17383 GCA_000981365.1 Subanguina moxae | reverse complement strand
GGGGGGGGGGGGGGGGGTAGGAAGGAGGTATATCCTAGTAGCGTTGAAAAATTGGTAAAAATGCTGCAGAAGCTGTAGAAAATTATAAATTTTTACGATTTTAAATACCCTGGTTGAAAGTTAATTTTTTGAATGATGATTGGTGTTGCAGGTCTGATGGTAAACAGCTACATGCCAGTAGTCCTGCGTATACAGAAGAAGAGCGATTGTGTGGCTGCCGTGCTAGAAATATTCAGGATATCTGGAATGCTCACATCTAACCTGCACATTCTTGCCTTGGCCATCAATCAATTTATCGGCATTGTCTACCCACTTAAATATAAGGCAAGGGTTTTAAACTAGGCTATAAACGTGATTTAAAAATTGAGAAATAGGCGACGAAGCGATGGAGAAAAGTTTGGAGCTTTGGAATCGAAGCTTTGCAAATTTGGAAGCTTTAACGACCCTGAAAAGTGTCCTCAATTCGTGTCTACACATAACGACACCCTGAGTGTACTTTGTGGCAGACAAATCACTTTATCTCGACCTCAGCCAGTCCACCGGAGTGCCATTATGTCTAGACTCTACCTTATCATGTCCACTTTTCGGAATTTAGACCTTCTTAAAAAATTATTTTTGTTGCTTTTTAAAATTTTCAGACAGTCTCTAGGAGGTGATATTAGAAGGGGAAGGGTAATTAAAGCATCTTAACCCTAAACTCTATCTTCTCTCTCGTCTATCATTATACTCCTTTGTATTACTTCAGAATATTTAAGCAGCAAAGAAAGTATCCCGGGCACATTCAAATTGATGTAATTTCTATGGTCGGCAACGAAAATGACTATTGAAGAAAAAAACGCACGTTTATGATATTTTCTCTGCAAAAGTCGACCTCTGATAACTCGGAACCCCAAGAGACCGGTTTTAGGCAGTTGATTTATCGACGGTCGATTGTATTTTAAAAAATAGCCTGCTCTAGTATACCTAGCTAAATTTTTGATTGCAGATTTTTTTTATTATTATTTTTGGCAAGGGAACAAGTTTTAGATAAAATAAATGTAAAATCAAACAAAATTTGGAGAAAAATGACTTTCGAAAATGTATTTGTTTGGTTCCTGTCTGATTCCTGGGAAAAATAGGCTGATTTGTTGTCTAAGATTCTTTACAAGTTTATTTAATTGCTAGCTAAGAATCAAGGAGTTTAATTGCAGAAATTATGTACTTTGTCATTCTACCCTTGCAGTAACTTATCCTGTTGCTTTTGCAGATGATAGTGACAACCAAAAGGGTCCGCATTCTCATTCTTCTGCTGTGGCTCATCCCAGTGGCATTTGTGGGCTCCTGGTTTGTCTTCATTCCTCATGATGGCTTTAGGTTTGTGCTCAAAGATTATAAAACCATTTTCAAGCAATTTGGTTAATAACACTGACAAAAATATGCATTGCAGACATCCCAGGTGCACTCATCGATTCTACAGCAGATTTCCTTTCCGTTTAAGTGTCTTCACCTCCTTCATAATCCCACTGCTCAGCACTTTTGCCCTTTACGCGCTAATTCTCATTACTTTGCTCAAGGCCAAGGCCAAATACAGCTCTCGTTTGAGGTTTTTCATTTTGTGGCAAAAAATAACAAATAGTCAAACCAATGACTCAAATAAGGAGGTTGAAAAGAACCTAAGCCTACAACTCTTTTACAGACGTTCCACCCGAAGCAGCTACCGCCGACGAGTTAAGTCTAAACTAAAACTGGTGTGGACCACCCTGCTCATTCTTTCCACATTTACTCTCTCCTGGGTATTATCTTAAAAAGTGTAGCCCAGTAATGTTCGGTCAAGATTTCAGGGTGTTTGTGTGCTCTATTTTCTGCTCGTTTGCATCGAGGGTTGTGCCTTCATCTACCTCAAAAGTGTCTCCTTTCATGCCGGTTTTCTTATGAATTCAACAGTGAACTTTTTGGTGAATTCATTTTATAACTTTCCAAAGCTCGATATATGTCAAAAGATTAAATTTTGATGCACTTTATACAGACATACACACTTCTAAGTTATTCTTGGCGCTTTTCTCAAAAAGAGATGAAGGAAAAAACACAAAAAATACATAAGGAAGAAGCTAAGGTTTCAAAAGTTACAATAAAAAAAGCAATTCTATTTCTTTTTTTGATTGGCAATCGCCGCAACACATTTATTTAAAAAATAATTCAGGTGACCTTAAAACTGTTGCTGAATCCTCTTATCTACGCTCTTAGAATGCAGCACATAAGAGACAGTGTGATGGAGTTGCTCAACTCAATTTGCCTACAAGTATTTCGCTACAGGTTTCCGAGGGCAGGTTCCTCCATGCCGCACAACCAAACACTGGACACTGAGTTGATGAGTCGGATGTTTAGTGCTCAGAACTCCGAGATTAATTCTCATTCCCATATCAAAAATGGGCACAACAACAACAACTATGTGCCGATGGAGCAACGGTTCTTAACTAACAGTCATTCCTCTTCTCTTAACCACTCTAGAAGCAGAGAGCAGACTAACAAAACAAGCATAAACATGCACAAAAGCAGGCTTAGAAACAATTTGAGTAGATTGTCCGCCCCACTAGAGCTTTTTCGGCTGCTGGAGAACGGATCTGAGGGAGATGGAAGCAAGAAAAGATTTGAAATAGGCAAAGGAAGTAAGTGTTCAGCAACTTCAGAGTCATCTGAGGATGTAGAGTCGGGTTAATATACTAAACATATAGCTTAACAAAATTGGGCGCTACTAAAGTATATCCAACCCCTCCCCGCCCTTTTTTTACCTTTTCCCTTGACCAACCGTTTTTAGCATTGAAAGGTGGGATTTAAATATAGTTTTGTTGACTGGAGCCTACCGCATAAAGGAACATTGGTATGCACACATTTTTTATGCATGCAGAGTCACTTTTAAGTAATTTATGTCTAAGTTATGTGTGTGAGCATCTCAACCCCAAGCCTCTTACGCCTCCGGGAGTGTAGGAGTATTGGGGTTGAGATACGCGCATAGACTTACTTGCGAGATAAATGCAAGACTATAATATAAATTCGACCATAAATGCATTTAAATACTCTTTTTGCTCAGCTCCAGTGATAAAAACAAGGTAAAATACCCTAAAAAATGATGGTTTACCTTGATCCCGCAAAGAAAAAAAGTCAAAAAAATATACTTTAGTAGGATCAAAATTTGTCTGTTAAATTCTTGTGGTTTCAAATGCATGTTCTTGTAAAGATATATTATTTCTTCGGGTATGTTTTAATAATTTTAGCTGTTTAAAGGTCTTCTGCCGTTTTATTTCATTACAAGTAATTTTTGTTGTCAACTTTTTCGCAACTTACATGATAAAAGTTTTGTCAACTGTATGATTACAATAAAAAATGGTAAAGTATCAACAAATTTAAATCTAACATAATTGGGGTTGTTGAACTGAGGCCTGGACTCCGAGTCTTTAACTCGTGAAAATTTCAATGCGTGGCTTCGAGGCTACAATTTCGATAAATCGAGTAAAAAGATCAGGCATAAGGTTGTCGATGTAGATACCCATTTTCGGGCAATTAGAACCGAAACCCGGTTTTTTAAGTTTCAGGTAACGGTTCGGGTATCCGAAAATTTCGTGTTTCGGGCACTGGTTGGGGTAACCGTAATTTTCGGTCTTGGTTTTTCGAAACGAGTGCTGCAATGTTTAAAATATGAAATTGAAAACTGGACACTCCAATCCACAGGCGGAAATTCAATACAACAAGCAGGGAATCAACATCAAGCCAGGCAATCAAGATAATTGACGGGGAATCAAAATCATTGACTTATACTGCGGTCTCTAATTATATTATGAATTATTTACATATCCTAACACTGGTGGTGACACGCAGTGCTGTAGCGCCGCCTTCTAGCGGCACCCTCTTTTTTCAGCACCACACACTTTTTCTTTTACTGTGTCTTTTTTGGCGCATTAAACAACATGTGCGTGTAACGTAGTAATTGCTATGTAGCAATTACCGTAAAACCTCTAATAATGCCCT
Organism: Subanguina moxae; assembly: GCA_000981365.1. Classification (NCBI taxonomy): domain Eukaryota; kingdom Metazoa; phylum Nematoda; class Chromadorea; order Rhabditida; family Anguinidae; genus Subanguina; species Subanguina moxae. Next base: position 13,381 of record BBSZ01000381.1, on the reverse strand, counting down.
CCCCTCTCTCGTCACCTCGGTCGGTGGTCAACCATTTTTTACGGCTCAACCACCCGACAATTGGGTGCTGACATCATACTCAAAAATATAGCTGAGATTCAGGGCTATATTTTTGAGTATAATGTCAGCACCCAATTGTCGGGTGGTTGAGCCGTAAAAAATGGTTGACCACCGACCGTGGTGACGAGAGAGGGGAGGGCATTATTAGAGGTTTTACGGTACACGCAAAAATTATATATAACAATGCACATGGCAAAAGCTATAGTAAATTCGACTCTACTGCGATACACAACCACCCTCTTTTTCAAAAGTGTGTTTTAATCAGTGCTGTAAATAGAATTTTTCCGGCACTGCACCGGGCACCGGGCACCGGTGCCGACCCCGCACCATTAATTTTTTAGTTTTTGAAATGAATTATAAATAAATTTTATTATATAGAGATCATAAAAGAAGCAATTTTAAAGAACAATATAGACCTTTTATAATTTTGGCGAATCAAAGCTGGTACAGAATTTTAATTGCGTCCAGGTATTGCGAGTTTGAGTTGTAAAAAGAGGAGTTTAACGCCGGCTGAGCTAGTAAGCACAGAAAGATGGTTGGTGAAAGTTGTCAAAGAAGAGGCAATTTTCTGTCATCCATACAACTATTCCAGTAATCTATTGCTTTAATTTTCAAAGTCTTTACATCAGAAAAATAAGCTTTAAGCTATTCATCTAGCAAATTATTTGGCGAGTCCGTGACGATTACCTTTTTTAATAGAACCAAACCTGAATGGATCAGATCCAATGTAGCCAGTTTGCCTGTCTGTACGGACACCAGTTACGTCTTTGTTAGATGAGAAAACCCTGAATTTTTTTACTCCGCTCTTTGCTCGGAGCGTCTCAGTGCAAAGGCGGCTCTTTGCTCTGACTTCCTGTGAGGTGTAGATAAAGTTCCATCCCTTTCGTCCAGCCATGTTTTCGTCGCGGCCCCGTCAAAAAGCCTATCATTAGACATAAAATTTAAAAAGTGTCCAAAATTGGCGATTTCCCATTTCCCATCTCCTACCTCCCATTCCATCTTCCATTTCACATTCCCATAATGGGAAAAAAAGTCCCCATCAATTTCAATTATTGTTTTTTCAAATGGAGTTTATTATTCCCCATATAGAAAAAAATATTCGACGTACGCTTGAGTATGTGGAAATGGGAATTTTTTAAATTTTTGATTAAAAATTTACGGCCAAGAGATTACTTGTGCATGTCACTGCCTAGATACATGAACAGTAAGAAATTCAGGCTTTGAACACCTGTTTTTCTACTAATTATAGGATTTTAAAGAAGGTTTGACAGGGATGAATTTCTTATGATCTATTTCTTAATTTTTTTGATTTTTTGTAATATCGCTCAAATGACAGTTCGGCGTATACAAATCTTGTTTAAAATATTCTAATTAGTACAGAAAAAAGGGTTTCAGATTCTGAAAGTAAGAACAAATTTTCACACCAAGTGGACATCCAATTGGTTTGGTTGGTGCATGGACTAACACCTAAATTTGTGAGTGTTCCTTTCAAGACCAACCGAAACAGAGGAAAGAAAGAATAATAAAAAAACACCTAAGCATATTAAGCTCAAAAAATGAGCCAAATACCAAGTAAAAAGCCATAAGAAATGGATGAGCATGAGAAAATAATCGAGAAAATAATCCCATTGATTTCAATAGGAAATAGAAATAAGAAATGGGAAAACATATTCCCATAAGGTTATTGAAACCGATTAGACGTACGATGGAAAATGGGGATGGAAATGGGAGATGAGAAGTAATTAAAATTGGCCCCAGGGCTTTACAATTCTATATATAAAATTTTATTCAAGTCGCTTCTCTACATGCTAATTGGTCTCTTTCGCTAAACAAACATACAACCGTGTTCTAAACCAACAAAAATAAAAAAAATTTAAAAATACATACGAAAGAAGACAATAACAAAGGATAGCAAATATATTATCAGTATGCAACAGTAGCAGAGTTATATTAATATGCAACAAGTAATAAGTACAGTTATATTACTATGAAAGAAACATACCCGCAGCGAAAGTACAACAAGTAGAAGAATATAAAATATATGCTATTGTTTTTAAATGAAGCCATATAAAATTTTGTATTAACCACCATCAGCACTATTTTTCAAAAAAAAAGAGAAAATCTATAAAAAATCTATATGGGCAATTAACTAGACAAAAAAGTCAAATTTCAGAAATCAATTCATATGCCAGACCTAGTAGATAAATAGCAGCATCCGACTTTTATATACTTCAAAGTGAGTTGTATTCTTTTACAAAAAAAGAATGGAATGAACTAGAACAAGGCGATTTGTGCATAGTGTAGGTTTCTCTTAGACAAACTTCATTCCTGATTTATTCTTCTCAACTTTCTCGACGTGAATCGGTCCACCTGCAATAGAAAAAAGTGTTTATAAAAGTCTTTTGTGAAAATATATTGGTGTTTGTAATTAATTAAAGTAACTAACCTGTTCGTAGTTGGTTAAGCCCTAGAAACTGAAGAAATTACTTAAGTTTTGTATTGTGAATAGTAAAGCAATAGCTTGGAATTGTACACCAAAGTTGGGATGCAACAATTTGATTTTGATCAGTAAATTATAACAAATTATGTCTTTGAACTATAAAAAAGGCAGTACTCTCTGTCCAACTTTTTTTTAAAGGTTCTTTGCTAAACTAAAAGTTTTGTCCGCTTATTTGCACGTATTTAGAGGCATATTGACTTTAAATTCTAAATATGTAAAGTCAACTCTCTAGGTACAAGTAGCTCAACACCCCAAGAGAGCTAGTTTGAAACGGGTTATGCACGTCTCTTTATCTTCTCACTGAGTTTAACCGAATGCTGAAAATGAGAATAAAAAAGAAGATTACCAAGGGCCAGTACAAGAGGATGATAGCAAAGACAGAGATGAGAACCTAGTTCGGAGTTATCACGTGCATTTCTTGATGAAATCGCTTCTGTAAATCAGCCTTTTTGATGAAACTGTAAAGCTATTTTTACAACTAACACTCACAGCTGCTTTTTAAGCGCGTTAAATCTAAAAAGATAATTTTAAAAGGACTTGTATCAATAACACTTTTGAAGACTTTCTATCTAATATTTATTAAAAAAAAAGGCGTTGTAGGCAAAATTGTTATCAATAATGAAGTAAAACTTTTATGTAGTGCCCTCTGAGGGTTTTTCCATAAGATTACAAACAATTACATATAGAGTACACTACATAAAATCAAAGAAAAATTCTAAAAATACCTTACTTTCTCTAATTAATCCCACTGTTGATTCCAAATCGTAGTATTAGGGGGTTTAATTAGATTTACAGACCTACAGTTTAATTTATTACTCATCAAGAATTTGGTGCCTGTATATTTACTAAATACACAACCTATTTTATAGCCTCATTTTATCAAGATTTAGTATTTTACTTTAAAAGTTTAAGCTCCAACTTTGTTGTACAATTGAAAAATAAAGTTAAAAAGGTTAGTAAAAAAGTTAGTCAATATCTACATAAAGTCAAGTGCCTAGATAATATCGAGTTAGTATCACTTATTGTCAGCACTCGACAAAGTAAAAAAAAGAAGAAAAAAGACAGCAGTTATAGTCAACACAGATAGCTTAAAAACAAAGAAACCACAAATACTTTCTTAATATCAAATAAAGAATTGACAAAATTCTTCTATTTTTTGCTTTGTCGAGCACAAAAACTGAATTAAGTGTAAAAAATGTTATTTTATAGTAATTATTAATCTATAAATAAGTGCTATGTGGTGCGAATGATCAGATCGGCTGTGTTCCTCAGTCAGTGGGTTTTTTTTGCATTGGTCCCCGGTTGTTAAATTTAACAAAAAAAAATCGGCAAGACTCGGTTATAAAATAAAATAGTAATCCTTACAAATAGTGGCCTCTTATGACTTCTTTCCCTTCCCAATTCAGCTCTTATTCTCCTCTAAATTACTATTTTAGCTCCTTTTTATCGAAAACATTACTTAAAAAAGGTTTGTAAACACTTTTAGGAAACTTGATTTTTTTTTATGTTTTTTAGGTTATTGTGAATAAAAAATAATTGAGAATACAAAAGAAATATAACTTAAAAAGCCCTATCCTAGAATAGGTACTGACATATATGAGTATAAGCTGGTCTTAGGATCTAAGCTTAAGGATTAGTTTAGATCTATCCCGGAGAAACAAGTGAAAAGATTTGAAAAAAGCAATAGGCGGACCAAGGCAAAAAACCCTGATTGTGGAATAAGGCCGAGAGATCTATGTATCTTTCTTATTCTAAAAACAAGTAGCTAAAAAGGTAAAACGGACTTTCTAGTTCTCTCTCCTTGGCAATACGCAGTCGACGGTAGGACTGCCGGAGGCGATCCCCAGCCGCAGCAGTGAGTGAAGAGGGGTGGGAGGAATTGACGTTGGTGGACTGGAAGGCACGAATTACACGCATCTGCAATTCAAAACAACAACAGTCAACACCAAACCAGAAAAGTGAAAATTTAAGCAAATATATTTAAGAAAAGGAGAAGAAAGGTTTACACAACCATTTCCACAATACCAAACGCAAAAAAGGTAGTGAATAGCAAAAGTGAATACAAGCAATTTTTAATGGAATGGCACACAACTTATGGGTCCGATTCCTGGTAGGAACTAGCAAATTATTTATTTAATTATATTTTAGTGATTTTGTTTAAAAAATTTATAGATTTAAAAATGGTTTTGAATGATAATTTAATAAATCATTTTATTTAATAACGAAGAAGGTTAATTTTTGCACACATCGGAAAAATAATAAAACCGTATTTTCTCTAATAAGGCGCTACCCTCCTGTTTAAAATCGCGTTTTTGGCGTTCTGCTTTCTACCCATTTTTTGCAAATAGCTCTCAGGCAATTTACATAAATTTCAGCTAAGATAATAAGCTAGAACCTGCTTGATAAGTTGCCTGAGAGTCATTTGCAAAAAGTGGTCGAAAACACATTAACGTTAAGGACGCGATTTTAAATCAAGGGATAGGGCCTTATTAGAGAAAATACGGTATTTTGTGAACTTTTCTAAATCTAATATCAGAAAAAGTTTGAAACCCCGCCCACAATGAGTCGGCCGTTACCACATCTAATGGTCACTCTTTGACGCCATTCAGCAGTCGTCACACCTTCCTAAAATAGAAGTCGCTACAACCTATCTTTGTAGCCAGTCACCACGGTTTATATGTGCTTTTTGTTTTTGAACAGATGTTCGTAAATTTGTAAAATATATGGCTATTTCAGCTGGTGTTCATTGTTATTTTTGTTACTCTTTACTACAGAGTCTGTAGTCTTGTAATATTTTTCATTCAATTGCTTTCTTTCATTAATTTTACTTTTTAATTAAAAGATTTCAGGCAAAGATGTTTTTTTGCATCGCCGAAGAAATTTAAGCAGAAAATAGGGGAAGAAGACTTCAAAGTGGATTTAGCAGCTCTCAAATTTATCGAGCAAGTCAAGTGGAAGCGAATGAACTGTGGCAAGCAGAAGTGCAGCAACCTAATCAAATTTTTTACTCGCTAAAGATGAGAAGGTGCGCAGCTAACAGAAGTCAAGTGAAAATCGTCAAAATCTACACATTTTCAATGGAAAAGAAGCAGTTAAGTGGCAAAAAAGAATGATTTAAAATGTTATTGTCCTCTTGAATTGGTGGTGAAATTAAATCAAAAATCGAATAAAAAATTTCGATAATGGTTTCCATTGCAGGCTATTGTGGTGATTTGAGAGTGGCTATGGCAATTGACAGGATATTGTGCAGCGACTGGCGTCGTATTTTAGGTTCAGTTGATCATCACAACCATCTGAGTCGCTAGTCACCATTGTCTCATTGCAGGCAGCGATTAAGCCCCAAAGTCAGTGGAAAATGAAACCCAAGCTAAACAAATATGACCTGAAACACTCGCTTTCAATCTTTTAGGAGAGTCTCAATAGTCTTTTGTATTGTGGGAATGCCCAAAAGTACGGTGTCCTCTTTAAGTTTAATGAAGAAAAATTGAATATAAAATTAAATTTTAAATTTTAGCTTTATAAAACTGTGAAAAGCTGGCTAATTTAAAAGAAATTTAAGTAAGCGAAACCCTACATAAACTAAAACTCTTTAAGACTTCACAAAATAAAGATAAAAGTGCCGTATTTCTACTAGAAAGAGGACCCACAAACTGCTACCACACCAAGAAATAAGATTATATAGCTTGAAAAAAACCACTAGCCTGAGTTTGAAGGCGAGTGAGTCCAAGAAGCCAAAGAATTTGCCCAGGACGAGCATTAGGATGAGCGGGTTGGATGCCACCCACCTCTTTGCCTGAGGCAGCACGCACCTCAGGGATATCATATTCGCCGGTGACCAAGATAGAGGTGGGTTGTACCTCACCTCTGCCAAAGGCAAAGAATTTGGGTAGCACATTGGAAGGGATGGTAGCGATTACCTGAACTTTTAAAATGTTTGGAATTTTTTGAATAAAATTAACAAAGATTACCTGTCCCCAGATTAACTCGAAGAGCCCAAAGCCTACACAAATGGCCCACTGAAGAGCATCCAAAGGAGCCGTGGAGAACCACAAACCACCGAACTGAACAATTAGCACTTGGGAGATGAGGGTGGTGATCCAGATGATGCAGAAAATCGGGTTTGAAAACAAACCCTAAATATATTGAAGATTTAAAACTGCAAAAAGAAATTGTTAACTTTTTTCAAATAGTCAAACACATAATAGTTAAATAGACCTTGACAACTGCGAAACAGCCGCAAATTTCAACAGTCTTTTGAATTATCAATATACATATTGCAGATAGCTTAAAGCAAACGGTTATTCATCAGAAAATTGGAGAATCGTCCCCAGGGACACTTTTTGCTTACAGAGAAGAGAAAAAATCACAGAAAATAAATTATAACAAAATTATAAAAAGAAGGAAAAGTTTTGGGCAGAAAAATGATCCACTTTTTCAATCGAATTTGAAAGATCTCTTTCCATTGTCAAGGAGTCTGGCTTTATTAGAGGGAATAAGATAAATACAGTCCACTCTCGATATAACGTCACCCCTCGGGACCGGCCCAAGGTGACGTTATATCGAGGGTGACGCCATATCGAGTTATTGCTCGGCGATGAACTGAAAGTGACGTAACATTGAGAGTGACGTTACATCGAGTGACGTTGTATCGAGGGTAAACTTTGTTGATTTTTTTTGTCGGCCAGCCAAATAGGGCCGAAGGTGACGTTGTATCGAGAGTGACGTTATATTGAGAGTGGACTGTAGCGCAACAAGACAAATACCGTATAAATACCTAATTTTCGCAAAGAAAAAACATTCAAATTTCACTTATTGCACAGAAGCCTTTAAGAGGGGATGCGTCCAGTGTTTTCAAAAATGACTTGTCATTTAGCTAAAATGACTGAAATGAGTTGTCATTTTGACAATGACTCTAAATGACAGTGACAAGTCAAGTCATTTTGCAAAATGACTGAAATGACAATGACAAGTCAAGTCATTTTGAGTCATTGTCAAATGACAAGTCATTTTGCAAAATGACTGAAATGACAATGACAAGTCAAGTCATTTTGAGTCATTGTCAAATGACAAGTCATTTTGATAAATGACTGAAATGACAATGACAAGTCAAGTCATTTTGAGTCATTGTCAAATGACAAGTCATTTCAGTCATTTTAGCTAAATGACAAGTCATTCCAGTCATTTGAGTCATTCTAGTCATTTGAGTCATTCCAATCAAAATGACTTGTCATTTAGCTAAAATGACTGAAATGACTTGTCATTTGACAATGACTTAAAATGACTTGACTTGTCATTGTCATTTCAGTCATTTATCAAAATGACTTGACTTGTCATTGTCATTTTAGACGTTTGGCTAAATGACTTGTCATTGTCATTTTATTTAAAATGACAATGACAAGTCAAGTCATTGTCATCGATGACTGTCATTAAGGTCTGATGACAAGTCATTTTTGAAAACACTGGATGCGTCTATTAGAGAGTAGAGAGCGTTTATTTTTTTGATAAACCATTAGGAAAGAAACGGCTATTAGAAGGGAAGCGTCACTTAATACAGGAAATACGATAGGCTTACATTTTATGTGAGCCTTGAGAAGCCCAAAACAATGATGTTCACACAAATAACACATCAGTCTCAAAGCAATAAAAAAATAAACTTATTCTTTACAAACTGGTATCCGAACTATCAGCTAAGGTTTTTCTCTAAAATTTCACCTTAAAAACATTTCTCTCGCCATGAATCTTCCTGGAATTGATTTCATTGCACAGGGTCATCAACACAAAAGCATTAAAGATAATGGTGAAATGTTTTGAAGGTTTTGCTCCTAGAGGTGCCCATCTCCCGTTGTCTGTATTAGGGATCAGTTTGTCGCCTGAAAAATAAAATGAATAAACAAAAAACTAATTTCAGCCAGCAACTAACCAAAGAAGAGAATGCCAAAGAGGACAGTTAATTGGTAGAGGGCATGTCCCACTATATTCTTGACCATTGTTCTGGAGATTAGGGATTTGGTCCTTCCATAAGGCTTCCTCTTCAGCAGATCTTCAGTTGGCATTTCTGTGGCCAGAGCTAGCGAGGCTAGAGTGTCCATGATCAAGTTCACCCAGAGCATTTGGACTGCCTGCATTGCGACAAAATTTAAAGCAGTTTTGGACACATAAATAAGTTTATTATATTAATGCTAAAATCGATTTCCGATTTAACGTGCACCCTAGGGACTGATTTCAGGTGTACGTTAGTTAAATAAAGATGTAATTCTGAGAGCATGCTTTAGCCATTTCTGAAAGATTTTTGTGCGCGAAAAAACTCTTATCACATTTTTTTTGTAAAATTCACTTTCTTGAGGATTTAAAATTTCGTATTAGGTCGTTCAAAAAGTTTTCGTTTTTGAAATTTAAAAAACATATAAACCCCTATTGTGGAAAATGAAATGTTTAGTAAGATGAAAGCAGGCGCTAGCGTGAGCGGAGAGGCGAAGTTGGAAAGAAGCAATGGACATCAAACAACTTGAAGTGGAGAAAGTTGAAATTTTCAGCGTCTTTAGCGCATCAGAATTGCTTAGTAAAGGTTAAAACATGTTTTGAGAATTTTTGAAAAATGGTGCCACATAACAACCCTCACTATATTCTCTAAGAGAGAATTTCTCTTTTATTTCAGGTCCTGAAATTCAGGGCTATCCGAATCCACGCAAAGTACGTGCATTACATAAATGAGGTGATGTACGTTTTGTCTAGTGCAAGCTAAATCGCGATTCGGGTGTATATATACCCTCAAGGGAGAATCATTGATGGCACAAGCTCCAATGAAGGCTATTGTCACAGCTACTACGTTAACAGTCAACTGGAATTGGAGGAATTTGGCAATGGAGTCGTAGACATTTCTGCCCCACATCACTGCTTTCACGATGGAGGTGAAGTTGTCATCGGTCTGCAAAAATTACAATTGTAGTAGCTAGGAATAAAATATTTACAAAAAACCCCAACCAGAATAATATCAGAAGCTTCTTTGGCCACATCAGTTCCAGCTATTCCCTTAAAACATTAAACATATCTTTGATTAATAGAATTGGCAATAGAACTTCTAAAATCGAGTTCGCAGTTCTGTTTTTACCATCTTGCAGAGCATACCTGATTAAATTTGTATTGTTCAAGATGATTTAAACGACTACAATAATTTAGTAGGCCAATGAAGAAATGCGTAAATATCCTTGTTATATTAGGTTGGTAAATAGGTCCTGGCGGTTTTTTCAAACGCTTTCTTTTTAGACAATCACCATACATTTGGTGATTTTTTATATATCCAAAAAACTAATACTTATCTTTCCTTCTCTGAAATTAAATACGGCCCAAAACCCTCTTAATAGTGAGCCCTCTCCACAACGACCAGCTAAACATGGTCTCTCGAGTAAACATTATGAAAGCTTCCACTGTGCTTGAAAAAGCAAGGGGGGTATCGGTTAATTTTTACTTATTTCCATTTAAAATTTAATCTAGCTCAAATTTTCGTCATTGTATGCAAAAAACATACACTAAGTCGATTAATAAATTAACAACATAATGGTACAAACAGAACTGTGCAAATCGATTTTGAAGTTGAGGCGATGTAAGATGAAATTGGTTAAATCCCGCACCATAGCAAAGCCAACATCAGCTTTCTTGAGGGCAGGTGCATCATTGGTGCCATCTCCAGTCACTGCAACCACTTCTCTTAAAAACAAAAGATAAAGTCAAAACACAGAATATGCAACATCTCAACTCTGTAAAACACACCTGTTTTTGGTAGCTTTGCTGTCAATAATGCCCTTCACAAGAATGTATTTGTCTGTGGGTTGTGCCCTGGCTAACACCCTTAATTTGGGCCAGATCTGATCGAGCTTCCTTTGACTTACTTGTCCATCCGAGTCTCGTACTCTAAAAATATTATGACTTTTTAAATTTTTAGTAAAGAATACAAAAAATGCCTAGAATTAAAGTCTTTTCCCTCAAGAGCTAAAAAGTCGGAGCCTGGCTTGAGAATGCCACAAGCTGTAGCAATCGACCTGGCGGTGTTGATGTTGTCACCAGTCACCATTCGCACAGTTATTCCCGCTTTTTGGCACTTGGCAATGGCGTCAGGAACTTCTGGGCGAACAGGGTCCTAGATAATTTAAAGCCTTGTTTCAAGTTTAAATAAGTTTTGTAAAAGTATTAGATACTATTTAATAGCTCTTGCTTTTCTTTTTCTAACTGCCCATTGATGCAAACAGAATTCTTTTCGGAGTGGGCATATCTTCGATCGTGAACACATATATAGCCTAACTTTTTGTTTCTAAATCCCCTTCTTTTACAATTTTAATAACATAGCCCCTATAAAATAAGAGAGAAAACTTTTTCTACCTGAATTCCAACCAAAGCAATCATGGTCATGCCTTCACGGATGGTCTCCTCATCATCCCAATGGATGTCACCGTCGATGAGCACCTAAATGCTTTAGAGTTTAAACAAATGTCAGCAAAATTAGGCTATTCCTACCTCATTTTCAGCCGGTTCATTTGGTACAAAGTCTTTATAAGAAAGCCCAATAGTCCTAAGACCATCGGAAGCCATAGGTTCAATCACATTCCTTGTCATATCGTTAAATTGGTTCTCGCCAAAGGGCATCACTTTGCCGGCGGAGCCGAGCACGTATTTGCATCGGGACAAAATGATTTCCGAAGCACCTTTAGCATATATTCTGTAGCCTCCACCCTCCCTTCGGATCACCGTCATCATGCACTTGCGCTCAGAATTGAAGGTGTACACCTTAAAGCAAATAGAATAAATACATTTTCTAGCTCTAACCAACTTTGACAAGCATTTCCTCCGGAATCTGTTTGCGAATGTCTTCGTAACTTTGGCCCAAATCCAAAACGAGTCCAAGAAGAGCACATTCTGTTTTGTTGCCAACCTAAAAAATAAATTTTTACTGAGACTACAGCAAACTTTTCCAGCAGCTTATCCGTTGTAACTTTGACGCCCCTACGTTTTGCAGCATTTTCAACCAAATGTTTACAGCAATATTATTGACGAGGGGCGATTAAATGGCTGAAGTAGACAAGCTTTAGGCTTTGACTTGTAGTTTCAGTAGGACATAGCACACTTCGTTTTTTTTTCAAGCTTTTTTATATTTTATAACAAAAGTACCCTTTTGCAAGTTTTTTACTTTGAGCCAGTGCCAAACAAAATGTTTTCAGGAAGTTCAAACTAAATGCAAAAGTTCAAAATATCAGTACTCTAACTTTCAAAATTTCATGTTTTGTAAGTATTATGCTCAGTTTTACTGGGTGTTTAAGAGGTTTTAAAGACTGTTCACCATAATGTAAGCTTTTAAATGAGTGCAAGGATCTCCGATTTCACTTGTAAAAACTTTAGCATCTAATCAAAAGAAGCATCCAACCGTGCATTCCTTCACCATCACTGATTTATCTTTTACGTTCTTTTTTCTGCAAAACTTGCAAGTTTGACCGATTATTTTATTAAGTTGACTCCCTGATGGTTAATAATGCCTGAAAAAGCGATTAGAAAGACTCTCAATATCAGTTTATCAGAAATAATGTGGATTGCTTCACATCAATTTTTTTTGATAAGCAGCATTTTTTGTTCCAAAACCACAATATCCCTTCTACTAAAAGCAGCTAAACAAACACAATTGAAAGGCTGAAATATATTTTGAGAAAAACAATACATGCACAAATCTTTTTGTTGCTCATTCACGAAAAATCTTCAAATTGTGCTAGACACTTCCAGTAGACCGCTTACCTATTTTATTAATATATTTATACTTATTAAATTTATTATTTATTTCGACATATATTATATATTGCACGTATATTTTCTATTCCACATCTCAAATCACCCTTCTCTCACAAAAAATCAATTCTCTTTTTCATCTGTTTATTTAACATATTTCCATGATATTTCTGCTATCAAAATGAAAATTTGGCTTGATTTTACTTCTAAATTCCAATCATATTCTTTTTTGAGCACCTTTTTAAAACTTTTTTTCACAATTATTCTCTTACACCTATCTGACGCCTACTATCCAGTTTCCAACAATTACAACGACCTGTACAATTTTACACCAACCAATGACCAAAAACAAGTGCAGAAACGTCAGTTTTCTGCGTATATATGTGGAATTCCACCTTTTCGCTTCAGATCCGATTATCGTGGGTGTTTTGGCAGTTTAATTCTGATCAAAACTAATGTCTAGCCCGATTTTAGCATGTCAGTTCTATGCCATTTGTATAAATGGTGGCTTCAGAACCAATGTGCCGTGTTCGGATAGCAGTTTCTGCCAACAGCAGAATCCTGACACTTTGTGTGTCCAGGTAAACCATTCATACCGTATTTACTGGGGCATGGTCAGTTTGAGACAGTTTTTGAAACTTTTTCTTGAAAATTTGAATTAAAATTCTAAATTTTTCTATTTATTTTATTCTAAAGCATTCTAGTAGACAAAAAGAAACTTAGGAATTTCAAAATGTTTGCAGAAATCCAAAAAAGAAAAAATGCATTGTTTGTAGTCGCTGTTTCAAGGGCTGTACAACATTTGGTAAGGCGCATTTTGGTAAATGCGATACTTGGTAAGAACATGACAGGCACTATCGCCTTCATTTAAAATCGTGTTCTTGGCATTCTGTTTTCTCCCCATTTTTTGCCGATGGCTCTCAGGCGATTTACCACCCAAATTGTAGCTGAGAAAATAAGCTAAAATTTGGTTGGTAAATTGCCTGCGAGTCATCTGAGAAAAATGGGGAGAAAACAGAATGCCAAGAACACGATTTTGAATCAAGGGGATAGGGC